>JAGTTH010004990.1:0-17727 GCA_022606485.1 Agraylea sexmaculata | reverse complement strand
ATCTCGATTGTAGATACGTGTTTGTTTTAATAACCCATCGAATTGTATTAATAAAATAAATGTTTGTGTAGGAAGAATATTGTAATGAAACAAAGACACAGAGGAAATATATTTATACCGACGTCGTTGCTGAATAAATAAAAAATAGAGAATAATTGATAATATGGCATATTAATACTGAATGAAAGCTCAATTTACACATTGAAAAAATATTTGTATTTTTCTTTCCTTGTAAACTTTCAGTTTGTAGATACATTTTTGTATAAAATCATACTATGGATTATCACTAGGCACAATCATTTTGTTATTTCTTAATTTGCCGGTGAATTTGTACGGCAAATAGGGACGAATTTCTGAAGATTCTGTTGAGTATAAAAAGATTTCGGTTTGAGAAGATGTTCGATGTTAAATTGGTGATGATACGATCCAAGTTCCATCAAGGACATGTTTATTGGGCCGATGTTCTTTGAGTTTTTGCTTCCTTTCCTGCCAACGACCACTTTACAACACATATTCTACATTTCATATCAATTTTATTTACAAACCTCTCTCTGTAATGAGAAAACATATCGGGATTTACCCCTGATGCACATAACATCTCGTAAATAATGCCCTGTTGAAAACAAGCAAAAAACATTGAATGCTTTTGTTTTATACACTTACAGAAATCAGTAGTTGGTTGGTTAAAGAAGTATTTATTTTTTATTGGAAGGATTGTTGTGCATTGCAAAAATGATTGTGTATGTTGAGAAACTGATGATCAACAAAACAATTTAGGCAAATTTGAATTGAATACAATTTAACGAGGAAATACTTTTTATAATTTTACTAAACCTCATTTCGATACTTGCTTAAGTGCAGATTTATTTAGTAGTAAAGACGTTCAATTAAGCAAATCTGTTGAAACGATTATTTGAAAATACATTAAATATTATCAATTATTTTAAGTCCACTTCTTAGAATGATATGAACTGATATTTGATCAGTTTGTTTTAAGTTTTATCATGTTTGAAAAGGATTCGGTCACTTTAACACAACATTTATGTAACACAAAAACAAACTGACACTTTCAAGGAGACTTTTTACTTTAAAATATATTATATTATTATTAAGTCAATTGAGCTGGGTGGAATAAGGGCGTATAATGAAATTGTCATTTGCGAGATAATCGAGTAAAACTAAATGCCCATTATTTATTGAAAAAAAACTCATTTAAAGAAAAATGGGCACAATTACATAGCTATGGGTAATATATATATATATATATATATATATAGAAGAAGAAGAGAGTATATATATATATAGAGGCTTATATATATATATATATATATATATATATATAATATATATTTTTTCTTACATGAATAGGAATTAATAACACCAACATCTAAAATTTGGTTTAATTGTGGAAGAAAAAGGACAATTGCATAATATAATATAAAAAAATTGCCTCTCGTTTTTTTTGGTGTATGTAATTATTTCGAAGAACAATTATTACAAAAGACACTTTGTATAGTGACAGTGGGTATATTTTATAGTTGAAATTTTTAAATATATATTATTTAAGTCACTAACAATACAAATCTTTTAAAGAAAATTAGGTATATATTCGAACTAAAAAATCAAAACTGGTGGCTTGGGAAACCATCTCTATTATATTCTCCCGTAAAGGCCAACCCCTTATAAAGGGACTCTCGTGAATAGGGAAGGCGTCACGGTATAAAAAAATCAATAAACTATTAAAGAACATAAACTATTGTTCATAATATATTCTGGGGTGTCTATATAACATATCGGAACTCTACTAAGAATATGCAGTCTCTTGTAATATGAGTTATCAGTCATTTTCAACCCCAACAAGAAATGGCAACTACTCGTCTTTTATATTTAATTTAAATGATATTTTTTAGCTGACTGTACGAGTACATGAGACATTGTTGCGCCATTGAATTGTAATAATAATCTTTTTCCAATGGGGTGGGTGGGTCTTATAATGTAAAGTGAGTGGGGTTTTTACAATATGCGGTTGTGATGAGAATCAGAAACAAGATGGCCTGTCGTTGAACTTGTGTGCAATGATAAAAAATTGATCTGATTGTCATTAATCCGTTGGTCGCATAACTGCGCATGTGGTGGCCAGTCTTGCTACTTTTTGTCCCAACACTCCTCAACGGGAAGCCATCTTAAGTTGTAAGTCCCGTGTCTTTTTCATGCATATTCAGAGTACCATTCAATTATTACGATCAATCTCGTATCAATGTAAAAACCTAATGACCCTACATAACAACCTCATGCCGAATACTTTCCACCATTTAACTTTTATGTGACTGCGCTTCTCTCCTCGAATAACCAATTTCAACTAGTACCTACGTTTAATTATCACCTTATTACATTTAAAAATAAATTGATGAAGAAAGTTTTGAGGGTCTTTGACCATAAAAAAATAATGGTACAATTTGTAATCACAACAACTATGGATGTGTAAATAAAATCATGTGTAATAGATTGACAATATTTTAAGCAGGGGTAGAGTAGTACAAAAAATATAACAAAACAATACATTTTTTTAATATTAAAATTAATTAACAAATTTAAAAGTTTGGCTCACCTATTAGTGGTAACCACATTTCTCTCCTCTCATAATAATAATTCCGCTATAACTGTTTCAATTAATCTAAAATAAAAATAATACTAGCTTAAACAATATCCAGATTTTTTTTCACAAGAATCCAACCTCAAATTGAAATATTCTCAATTATTTTAAATCCACTCCTTAAAATGGTATGAACTTATATTTGATAAATTTTATAATTTTGTAAAAGAATTCGGCCACTTAATCACAACATTTATGTAACACAAAAACATACTGACACTTTTCAAGGAGAGAAGAAAATACATATGTTTTTTTTTATTGTTATATACAGGGTGAACTTTTGACTAACTGAGAATATTTTAGGAGTGGTAGGGTATCGCAAAAAAGGTTAAAAAACTATTACCCTTAACTTATAACCACTAAACAATATCTACTAATATTGTATTGGTTTATCAATGGTATTACACATTTAACTAAAATCCCCAATATTCAATTATCTATAAATATGATAAGCATATTCAAATTGTATATAAATTACAATTTATTTATTATGCTTAAGTTTTTACAATGATTGATAGAACAATACATCTTTGGAAATAGTCTTAGGTGTACAGAGTATATAAATCTTTTTACCTATAACTAACATGATAATGTTTTATTTAAATTTGACATTATTCAAATTGTATGCTTAATAAGAGCGAAATGCTGTCGTAGAGTATAATTTAGCTTATGGAAATAGGTATAAATATAAATACAAAAAATAGTACCTATGATGTGGTTCCATTGATTTTTTTACCATGTCTCGAAATTGTCGTTGAATGATTTTTTTGCGATTATTCATTGGCCATTTGTATGTTTTGTATAAAGAAGCGTCTAATGACGAAGGTGACAGTGTTGGCGCAGTGGAGGAATGTCAGCTGCGATGTCGTGAGAAGACGAAAGGATATGAAGATGGTAAGAAGTCAAAGAAGAGGAGAGACGAGTCAAGAAGGTGAATGAGCAAAAAACAATAAGGTGGTTTTAATTACAGTAAGCGGGAGGGTTCAAGGGCTGGAGACATTTGCAAGTGGCTCGTTTGTCCCTCACTGCCATTCTTCACTGCATACCAACAATATTACCAACACTATTATTAATAAAATATTATAATTATTGCAAGACTGAGATATTCTTCATATGAGATTCAATAATAACATCGATTGGACTACTAGTATTTAATTAATAGTCCGGCTTTGTCGGGTTCAGAACACAAGCTTCACTTTTGACGCCCAATGGAATTGTTACCGAGTAAATTAGATACCAGTAATATTTTACTATTTTGTAGCTCGTATATTCTCCTATCTTTCTCTAAGATTCAATAAGTGAATTTGTAGATCTTACGTTATTTAATAATTAAATTTCACGAATGAACGCCAGGTTAAATATTTTTGCGTCAAATCATATCATGTGTTACAATAATTATCTTTCCGTAAACGGGTGTGATTAGTGATATTGTCTTCGAAATTTGGACTAGAAACATAGGGGAAAAAAGTTGATAGCAGAACAATAAATAATATGGATAATCTTTCAAATAAAGATTAAGTATTTTGTAAACCTTACGTTATTTACTAAGTAAATTTCATGAATGAACGCCAGGTTAAATATTTTCGCGTCAAATCATATCATGTGTTACAAGAATTATCTTTCCGTAAACGGGTGTGATTAGTGATATTGTCTTCGAAATTTGGACTAGAAACATAGAGAAAAATAGTTGATAGCAGAACAATAAAGAATATGGATACTTTTTCAAATTAAGGTTAACTTATTTGTAAGCCTTACGTTATTTAATAATTGAATTTCACGAATGGTCGCTTGGTTAAATCATAACACGCGTTACAATTTATTTATTTAGTATGAATTAATACATTTTAGGAAAAAGACTTAAGTGTACAGAGTATGTAAATATGTTTATTATTATAAACTTATATGAGAATTTTCATTTTTATTTAACGTGAGAGATAATATTAAATTGTAAAAATAAGGGGAAAAAATATTGTTTTTATACAGCTTTAAATAAAGGTTGTTTTTTTAAGTTTTTCTATAATTATTTCAAAATCACATAGAGTAATGAATTATGGGGCTATCTGCGGAATATTTCAATCCACAATTGATAGGAAAATATTTTCTTTACTACATATGTTCAAATAAAAAAATCACACTTCTAAAAAAACGTTGTTTTTAATTTTAAAACATATTTATAAAAAATAAAGGTTCCACTAAATATGATGAAAGGAGATGTTACGTATTTTATAATATGCTTTTTACTTTACAGTTTAAAATATTTAAAAAGTAGAAGCCATTTCCCACCCAAAATATTTCGTCGTCTATAAATTCAATTTTAGTAATACTACGTTGGTTAGGTTAGGTAACATTTTCATATTTTAAACATTTTATTAAACTCAAAGATGGTATGAAAACCGATCTCCAATAAAATCGTATTATCATGCAAAGCTCAAGAGTGTTATCGACAATTTTTGTAAATCTTGCGCGAAGGGATGGTTTTCAAATAAAGAGTAAGTGTGTGTGTTTTTTTAAAAAAACGGTTCTAATTAGGTGAAAGTCATATAAATGGTAACGGAAGCTAATTAGCAGTATATACGATGAACAATATCAGAATAATATATTAACAACTAAAATATGTATGATGCGTGTTTGAAACTAATAAGTCGAGTGTGCGTCCGCTGTCA
Organism: Agraylea sexmaculata; assembly: GCA_022606485.1. Lineage (NCBI taxonomy): Eukaryota > Metazoa > Arthropoda > Insecta > Trichoptera > Hydroptilidae > Agraylea > Agraylea sexmaculata. The sequence continues at coordinate 12,411 of JAGTTH010004990.1, read as the reverse complement.
TTGCAGTGAACAGTGCGTATGTCCAAGATATCTATTATTATCCCAAGCATTGCAATTTATTTCAAAGATAATTGATATTGAGCTATATTTATTGAAAAATCTATTGAAGTATTTAAGGCAGCTCGGAGGAACCTATACTTGGACAATTGGTGGTTTTTCAACTGACGCAATACTATTTAAATTATTTAGCGGAACGCATCCACACTTATTCTTATTATAGAGCAAATGTTAAACATTAAACATAAGAAAAGGTGAACTAAATTTTGGTGTTTGACTCATCTTAGCTTGTAATTTAAATTTGACATTTGCTCCACAGGCATAAGAAGCAGAGTCTTAATTTAATAAAGTTTGTAAAGGATTCATTCAATTATTTATCATATATTTCTTTACACACCTTAGAAGAGAATATTAATATATATATATATATATATATATATATATATATATATATATATATATATATATATATATATATATATATATATATGTATGTGTGTGTGTGTGTAAAGTTATTAAAAAAATAATAAAATTTCATTTTTAATAATAAATTAATTAACCAATTTCACAGTAAATAGGCTCACCTGTTATTGAAAACTGATTTCACTTTTTACCCAACCTATTGACTTGTATTATTATTTTTGGGATGACCTACCTTCCCTTAAAATATTCTCAATTCATTATAATTCACCCTTTTTTTATTAAATAAGAGAAAACAGTTCTCTGGAACCTACATCTCTATGTGAAGTTGTATAATTATATAATTCCTTATTCTAAGGAAAATTAGATACATATTTACATTTACAAAATATAGAATAATAATATAAAAAATAAACGAAAATAATGAAAAATTTAAGTAAATAGTAGTCCTCTAAGGATAATATTAAATTTATATAAGTGAATTTTAGTGTTTTTTTCTTAGTGGGTACATATGTATGTATGTTTTATAATATAGAAGTTTATTAGTCTGTTGATTTTATTTATTACTACACAAAATTTTCCAAAGATCGACACTATCCATTTTTTTATATTCACTTCTGACTTGACTAATTTCCACAGTATATACTTTTTATGAATCAAGGATTATTAATATTGAGTAATCAATGTACGTTCAAGTGCATTGGTTCAAGTGAAATTGAATGTGATGCAGTTGCAAAAATGTGCGCGATGATTTCATATGAAATTACGTATGTGTAACGAACCATCGTGTTTCTGAATGAAACCCGCAATCGAAATAGTTTGCATGTTAATAATCATATTATTAAATTGAAAGCCTTCATAGTATAATAAATATGGCAACAAAGGATTAATTGATATGAATGAACCTGCTGTGCTTGGCGTGAAATATTTTGATAAAAGGCACACATCTGCTCATTAATTGTGGTCTTTCATGCAACCGACAATTACCTCATTATCTTACAGATTCATACCTGGCCAACATGCGACTAAATTAATTAGATATCAACGTGTTACGAATAAAGATGTTTAGAGCTGCGTGTAAAAAAGATAAAATAATCCCCTGCATGTCTAATCAAGTTTTAAGGGCCAAGAGTGATTGTTTGGTAAAAATTAGAGTCCTTTCCTCTAGAGTCCTCTAGAGGTTTCAAAAGGGCGAAAAAACGATGGTTGACAGGATAGAAAAAACGCCCCATAATCTGATTGGTCCAAGTTCTTCAGATCTTGGTTAACTCACCATTAGGGTACCCATAAAATATAAGGTAATTACTACCCTTAAAATTAGCCATAGACTCTTACACATGTATGCTTTTTTTAATTTATTATTTATTTTATTTTATTTTACATATAAATACATAAATTATTATATCATACTGCAGTACCACTAGAGAATTACGGGGGATCCCAAGTCGCCAGAATGATAGTGCAGCACTAGTCAGTTAATTATAATTATATATTCAATAATAATTATATATTCATTCATGTACTATTTTCAATATTATATTTTAATAAAATTTAATTATAATGAAAAGAACTCTTCATTGTTAATGCATCCTAAATATTTTATTAAAAAATACTAAGAGAATTATTATAAAAAAAAACATCAAACCATAATAATACAAATCTGGTTAATTATTTCCATTTCAAATTTGCCAAAAAATATAAAATCGGAGAATGTTATAAGTATTTGGTCGATATCACCGATATATTAGAAGGCCATACAACTATAATCAAGGTGGCGGAACAAGCAGACGAGTCTGAGTGAGACAATTAATATTGCCTGTTTGATCGATGGTGTTGATTTTGTCCGATTTTTATTCATACCTAGCAAAGTAAAAACTATTTTTTTTTCTCACCCACTCAGTGTTTAAAAATTGTAATATACAATTAACGCAAGATGTAATTTTAAAAGGATTTCTCATAGATTCATTAAGTACACAGTATAAGGTTATGTATCAAATTTTTCATACACGTGGCTAAGCAGTGCCGTAGACGAATATTGTTTTAATTTAATTATTCGTTAGTTTTATTAGCTAAAACTAAATATTGGTCACCTTAAAGTATAGAATTGTTGGTGCAATAAGAGAGAAGGGATATTTTTTTTCAAGGTAGTTGAGTGTAGCATTGAAGAAGGAGGTTTAAAACAAGGAGGCGGTCTTTTTGTGATGCGACTCCAGAATTGTGATTCCTGAGGTTCCGTGTCACTTTTTACTGCATTTATTTGCAACACTTTTTATAAGACTTTTTACCGCCAGCTTTATATGGCTTGTTAAAATCATTAAAGACTTCAAACCGCACAACACAATAATGAAATTCAATCAGATGCTATTTGTTTGATGTACAATTGAAGCCGTTCCTTTCTGTCATCGGCAAACACTTTTTGCGCCTCTCTCTTCCAATGTACCGAATACATAATAATAATACATTATGATGCTAAATTCAATACGAAGCGTTACTATAAATCAAACACAAGCGAATAAATAAATCATAACAGCTCTAAATAAATAAAAATACTTTGATCGCGCCAAGGATTTAAACGAATTACGAATCTTGATTTAATAAATTTTTACCACCCCAGGATGGCATTGTTTTTTTTTAACTTTTGGAGTCATACACATTACCAAGAAATGAGGAATTTATCCCCATTTTTTGAGTGCATTCCTTAATAATTATTAAATAAACCTGGATCGATATGTTTAATCGAGATTTTTTTTAAATCGAATAGGATTTGAATACATAATTACAGTATTTATAACCATTTCATTCCCTGAGCTTATAATTTCCTGAATGGGAATTCTCATACAGAAAAATCATATCAATGAATAAAAATAAGGAAGTGAAAAAATGTGTTACTCTTTGATGTATTGGTTTTTTTATAAAATGTTTTTTAGTTATATTAATTGGTGTCTGAATTTTAATCTTTTCATGCAAATAAATTTTATAAGAAAATTATCTCTCAAGAAAAATGAGTCAACAAATAAATGTTCTTCAAAAAATACCAAAATATCAGCTAATGCTTCATAAATTTATCATTCTACATTATTGTTTATTATGCGTTATTGTTTATTTTTTTATATGTGCTTGGTTTTTTTAACAGAAAGGATATAATTTGAGCTATTAAAGATGTACAACAATAATTTAAAATGGTTTTTTGAGTGCTGTCATTTTTAATGCATTATGTTAATTTAATATGAATATATGAGAAATACTGTGGTCATGGGTTCAAATCCCACTCAAATCAAGAATTTTTAAATTGATTTGATCGGTTATTACGACTAGGAGATCGGGAATAATATTAATAAAATCACGATCGATCGTCTCGATCCAGGTTTACTCTGGTTTCCTGGATTGTAAGGTACAATTAACACGTTGTTGTGTATAAAAAACCCTTTCTAAAAAATAAAAAAAAGCTCCTCGGAGCGTAAATAAATAAATATTAGTAATGTTAAAAGATCTATTTAGAGATTTGATTGAAAATTTGAATTAAAATAGTATAGTTTATTATAATACATGCATATGTGTAGTGTTGAATAATTTTAAATTAGAGATTTAATTGTTGAGAAGCTTAAAAAAAAATTGTATTTAAAGGTTCATGTTTGGTTAAGAAAGTTCATAGAGCGCTTCATAATGAATGAATGACATTTAAAGGTTAATAATATATGACTAGTTTGAAAATGACAATATGAAAGACTCACTAATAAAACTGTGGTCTATTTAAAAGGTTATCCCTGTCCATATGTGAATTTATCGGTTAAAGATATCGAAAAAGGACTAGTTAATAATTTGTCATTGTTTTGATATGGATGAGGGTGACCAGATGCTTCATGGAGTAAAACCAGCTGCTGTTGTTGACTTCCCCTTTGGCTCAATATGTCTAATTGACAAATTTATGGTGTTTTTGGTGAAAAGTACCCATTTAAATAATCGATAATTGACTCTGCGTGTCTACAAAAGTCAGATTACTAATCGATGACGATCTTTATACGGGCGTTTATTCATTAATTCAATTACAGTCAAATAACCCAATATTATGACGATACAATATTCACCTTATTTTGTATTGATTCACATATTTTATAAAATTTCCAATACATTATTTAATAAATCATCATCTGAGTTCAGATGATTTTCATATATCATATTAGTGTTAATGTACGCTCCAAGAAATTGACCTGAATGACGATCGGACGGAATTTTATCAACACCAAAAGGCAATGGCCACATCACAAACGGCTGTGATTGGTTATATTACAGGTTTGCCGTATGAACATGTTTAAAGTTTTACATTTGGTCTTCAAATAAATCAGACGGTTAAATATCAACTATCGCATAAAAACGGTGAAATTATTAATATAATCCCCAAATACAATCGATGAGTTAAATATTCAGTTTTACACTTCATGAAAATTTCGTTTCATCAATACAACATGTCTTTAATTGAACACTTTTCACTTAATGCGCGTTGCTCTGTAATAAATTATTTTATAATTTATTGTATATTTTAAATAAGAAAAAATAATAAACCTCTATGCTTGCACCAAAATATTCAATATTAATAATAAGTAATGGCTCAGGGGTTAAGACGCGTGGCTACAAATACTGTAGTCATGGTTTCAAATCCCGCTCAAGTCAACAAATTTTAAATTGCTTTACTCTTTACTAGTTTAATCTGCTTTCCTGTATTGTAAGGTAATTCGTTATTTATTGCTTTAGAATTGTTTTTTTATTATTGTAATTTTAAACATTGTACTTTAAATAAATACCAAATGAAGTAACATACACGTTTCAATTACTTTTTAGTGTAATCATTTACCTACGAATTATTTTAAAATATCTGTTCCAAAAAAATGTGACCTCAAACAATGTGTTCATGGGTTCAAATCCCACTCAAGTTTGACAAAAAAATGATTTGATCGCTTATTACGACTGGGAATAATATTACTACAATACCGATCGATTGTCTTGATGGAGGTTTACTCTGATTTCATGTATTGTAAGATAAATACTAAGGCGATAATTAAGTTAGTGAACTGTGTAACTAGTATTAGTTAGTAAATAAGTTAGTCAAAAAGGCCCCCAGAACAGATGCAAGCTAATTGACTAGGAACGGCTGTGATTGGTCATCTAGGAATACATCTGAGCATGTCTAATATTTGATATTTGCTCTAAAAAAATCGGTTATTATGACTAGGAGATCGGGAATATTATCAATAAAATCCCGATCGATCGCCTTGATCCTGGTTTACTCTGATTTCCTGTATTGTAAGGTAAATACTAATTATTAAGTCGGTGACCTGTGTAACTAGTAATAGTTAAGATTATCGACAGACAATTAATTAACACGTTGTTGTGTCTAAAAAAATATATATGTATATTACAAGAAAAGCAACACCAATATTTGTTTTCTTCTCTCTTTGTGAACTGTCAATTAAGATATTTTGTTTATAACATTTAGAATTAATATTTAATTTAAAAGACTTATAAGGTGTTGTTATGGTTGGGGATAACTATAAGTTAGTCAATAATTGAATAGTGTCAATATATTGCTGAGGGCGATATTGAATAGTCGTGGTTAACGCCTTTAATATTGTGTTGATTTTCCAATTATGGAATCCATTATTCAGTATCGGGTTTTCTTTAATGGCAAAACTTGGCTTCTGTATTAATATGCATGCAGTGAATACGGTATTTGAGATGATTTCAACAGAGACAGACACTTGATATAAAAAAGGCGGTGAACAGAAGCCAGTGGGCCTCTTACATATATGAATATAGAGTGGCACTTGAATAAATAAATATCAGAGAATACCTCTTACATATTTCGTCCAATACCATTTATATGCCCTCATATACAATACTTTCAAACAGACGACCAGTTTAACTTTTTGCACCGATATCGAGATCCACTCTGGGAATACTTGATCCCACGTTTATAATGCCCTGTACTTTGTATCTTTAATATTGTATTGCTGATGAAGAAAAGAGTCATGAACTTTAAAAGAATAATGAACAATTTCATCCCCCAAACCAGCGATTCCCAAAGTGGGCGATGCAGGAAACCAGGGGGGGGTGAAAACATAAAAGAAAAAATAAAATAATTAGAAAAATGTTATCACTCATAACACATTAATAAAAATTCTGACAAATGTCTACAGACTAAACAATATTTTTATATTCACATATGAGTACTCCTAACAATATGAAATATCTCCTGGTAAATAAATTATTTCTTTAGTATCATTTTGTCGGCATAATCATCATTATCGGTTGTATATTAATAAAACAGTTTTTATAGTTTTAAATAGAATAGAATATGGTTAAATGGCCCTTTACGATTCATTGGCTTACACCATTTTATATTTATAAATTTCTCTCATTTTCCTCATGAACAAATTTCTGTTATTGTTACACTATATTTGAAAATTAATTTTTAATATTTATCAACCTTCAACTGTCAACTTGAAATTATTTTTTGTTATAAAAAATACCAGGCCTTTACTAAACAATTTTAATAGATGTTGATGGCATTTATAAAACTGTGGATCATTCCTATCAAACAGTTTAATTTAGTCAAAATTAAAAAACACATTTCATGTAAATGTACGACCAAAATAACTATTTATTTGAATGATTACGTTAATTTTAAAATATTTTTTATCTGATGAAAGTATGCGTTGTCATGATTATTATATATTCGTGAAGCTGATTGACTGAACTTAAAAAGAAGTCTAAAAATCATTCTTTTTATGTTGTATTGAGTATTTAATATATTTATGTTTGTACCATATACACTGAGTGCTTAAAAATATATTTTAACGATCCAATAAATTAAAATTGTTGTAATAAATAAATTTAAATCGGTAAGCTTTGTAACAAATATATAGGTAGTTTTTTAAAATTTAATTTAATAAAATTAAAAAATTCTTGATAAATACCCATATTGCAAAGGGGGAAGGGTTAAGTTGTACCCGTATGATGAAAACATACACGATTTAAAGTTAAATAAAAAAGGTTGAATGAGATTTATTTACTATTATTTACCGTTCAATTGGCCCGGCCTATTTCTATGTGAATTACATGTATTTAATTGTAATTGATTTATGGATATGTGATAAATACTTTATATAGGGGACTTATCATACGCACCAATCATATTTGAATGATAAAAATGTGTGTATTGTAAATAAAGTCTATGGAGTCAATTCGCCCCTATGGGGGGTTGTATGTGAAATCTATACATTAAATAAATTAATAATATTTTTTTAGCTTTAATGACTCATCATTGTGCATGTATTTATTATTATTTATGATTTTCTGATAATAAAATGAGCGTGACCATGTTCTCGAATTAGTATATTAAATTTTGCAAGAAGCAAGCGGCACGTCCTGCACATCTTTTAAAACTGAAGCAATTTACAATGAACTATAATTGCGTATAGAACAACTTCTGACACGCCCTTCTGCACCATAAAGTAGTGAGACTTTTATATTTAATAACGGTTTTGTATAAATTATTGTGAGAAGAATCAGTGTCATTGATAAAATAGTACTCCTTAATTTTTTACTCTAAGACTATTACATGGATTCCAAATAAGAAATTTCGTTTAAAAATTCTCAATTCTAGAAGTCTTTATATAATTATGTGAAAATATTTTAAAAGAAGTTTTATTTTTACATGAACAAAATACAACGGTGTTATTTAATACTAATAATTACAGACTAAACAATATTTTTATATTCACATATGAGGACTCCTAAAAATATGAAATATCTTCTGGTAAATAAATTATTTCTTTAGTATCATTTTGTCAGCTTAATCATCATTATTGGTTGTATATTAATAAAACAGTTTTAGAATAAAATGATAAATGAGAATATTTTATTTAAATTTGACATGAATAATAGTTTTAAATTATAGAAATAATGGGGGGAAAAATAAAAACCCATTTACAGAATAAAATGATACATTGAATGGAATACTTAATTACTTTATTATAACTAAAGCCTGGGGAACAAATTTCATATTTTGGGCCGTTTATAGTCGTGTAATATTTTTTACTAATTAACGATGTTTTATTTTTTAAAAAAGGTTTGCTATTAGTTATAGTAAAAGGGGGGTAACAGCACTCATTGATTTTTGTTTATGCCAGAAAATATTTATTAAGCCTTAAGGGAAAAAATTGCTATATCAATGAACTTCGTGAAAAATCGTGAACCTTATACTATATAGGTTGTAAATTTTATCAAAATCACATCTTGAGGCCACTTTTTGTGTTTATAATAATAATAAAAATATATGTAATACTCCATATAATGTCAGACTGCGATATCACATCAGCATTACAGAGAGCTAACTTAAGTCATGATACCGCATTCCTCATCGAAACATGGAATAAGATAAAGAAAAAAAATATTAAAGAGTTCATATAACAAAAACTGCAATGTTAAATAAAGGTAATGTTAAAAAATAAAACATTTTCCATTGCACATGAAAGTATCGACATAAAACAGATTAAGAGCCAGTTTCTTCAACCCGTGTTCAAATCATGTGCTATGTGGCAAGAGATTGTACGAATCGCGTGTCATATACAAATATTCCGTTTCTTGAAACATTGTTAAACCTATAGCCAAGCGGTTCCGATGTTTGTATCGCAAACATTAAAGAGAACTTGCATACAGTTCGTCACGAAACTGGAATGCAGGGGGAAATATAGCACGAGCTCGAGCTTTAGCTTTTTTTTACTATTACCTACCTCTACCCAGTGTGTCTGTAAGGATAGGATATCCTCTTACACTGAGAGCCACTGTTTTGCGTAATGCACAATAATAGTGCCGAGCTAGGATTTGACAGCTGGTAGCACGAGCTACATCTTGAAGAAACGCATTTGGCGCATGAATCATCGAGTGACACGAGCTCGAGATTTAACACGGGTTGAAGAAACCGACCCTTAATATAACAGAAACTGCAATGTTAACAAAGGCAAAAATATAACATTTTACATTACACGGGAAGGTACCGACAAAATAACACATCATCATCATCATCTCAAGCACTCTAAAACTCCTAACTACCTTATAGAACTCGTCCGCCCACCTTAGCCTAGGTCTACCCTGCCTTCTCTTACCCACAGGCTTGCTGCATAGTATTTCCGATACTATCCCTCCTGCTCTTTAACCCAACCTAATGTTAAAGCCCTAATAAACTGCACTACGTTCACGCTCTTATATAATGAGTAAATCTCATCGTTCCGTCTAATTCTAAATAGTCCCGGTGCCTCCTGAACAGGACCAAGATCCTCCTAAGAATCTTCCGCTCGAACCTAAGTAGCCTCTGTTCTTATAATATTCACTTTAATTTTTTTTTAATATTCTTCGTGCGTGAATGCAGTCTCAATATTTAATAAGGGTAGTCGTTTGGGCCGAGCGCAGTGCATTATGGTCGCAGTTATAATTAAGGCGATATGCATACAGCAAGAAAGCAAGCAAGAAGGTCGGTGTGTTGAGCTGACTACACTATCAATATTATATTATATACTGTAACTCAGTATTATACCGTATAAATTACACTCGCCATCGATCCCAGCAAAATCACGTCCTCTGCTTCTCCACCTGTAATACCTTATTATCTTCACTACCACCACACACACATACACACACAATCATTATTAACAAAAATACACTACTTAAAACTATTCATCATTAAACTGTATCGTTTCTTTTATTAGCATCGCCCCGGCAAATATAATCAATTTCAATTGTGTTGTTTGTGAAGCAATATTGCGGGGGTAAACAACTTCAGCGGGGTATCGTTAAGCTTCATCAAAACTCTTCAATTTTCATTTATAAATCAACATCTGCTTAGCTTCACTACTTCATATACCAATAAGATTGAGATGTGTTAAAATATATCCCAAAGAGACACTTATTTTGTGTAGGAAAAACAGTTTTATAGAGGCTAAAATAAAGCAACGTCAAATATTTCATTTTGCTTGCAACTTCACTATTAATAATATTTGATGAAATTGTGAAACAAATAGAAATAAGTGCCACTAATTAGAAAAGGTGCTGTGTTATAAGACGAGAGCTTGAAGTTGTTTATTATAGACTTTTTCTACAATAATTTTATTTGAATACCATTTTGATAAATAATAAAGTTCAAAAAATCTTAAATTTTTATCAATATATCAAAATTCATAATCAGACCTAGACTAAAGAGGTATAATAAACATTGCAAGGATTACATTTATGATATTACTTAATTTATAATATTTAATAATTTTATTTAAATTATTTGATTGAATGGAGTCATATCATACATCAAATATTATATTTATGAGAAAAATTAAGTAGAATGTGCTCAAATCCTGCGAAGATGGGTAAACTTCATAAATAAAAATACAACTTACCAAATAATATAATATAATAAAAACATTTTTGTTTTTTCCTCCACTTAACAGAGGTTTCAATCTAATGAGGTAGTAAAATTTATTATTTTTTCGACTTAGTCATTTAAATAAATTAACCCAATTTATTCTGTGATTTTGCACGCAAAAAACAGACTTCAATTTTTTTTATTATATTTAAAGTATTTGGTTGATTTGTATATTTATTCAAAAACATAATTAGCATTCACTCAATAAACCAAAGAATCAAATCCAATCCAATAATATTACGATATTAGGTATTATCCTCCCATCTGAAGATAATTTATATTTCGAGTAGGTTTCAAACTCATGACAACCGCGTTTTTTTAGTCATTTGAGTTACAAAGTTAGTCATACAAATAGACTAATAAGGAAACCCCCTTTATGAGTTAAATATTATAAGTTTACAGTGATGTTGGTAATAAAGTTTACTTGTCAATAATTGATAAATCGAAATGGGAATTGAGTGGGTAAGTAAGATCGCATTAGGTGGGTTAGAACTTGTCCATTAGTGTTTGTTTAGATTGTATGAGTGTCCTAATATGACACTGGATGGATATGAACAACGACTCTTTAAGACAACTGATAACTGATAAGTGCTTCAGCCACAACTTTATACAACTACTCTATATTGGATACAATAACACTGGGATAACTTTAACCAAATGCCATGTGTCTATTATAAACGATTAATTGAGTCTCGTTTATTCTATGAGATATTAAGTTAAGGATGTCCCAAAAGACACGCAAGATTCTGTTTTTTGTACTATTTTACATAATTAATATAAGGATTCAAATGCCCTAAAAATTAAGTGCTATGTGCAAAAAATAATATAAGCTTAGCTTGTGAGGAAGTGAGAGTTGTATTTATGAAAATTGTTAGGACCGTTAACCTCAATTTTCCATTTTATAAATGTAAAGGAATAAATGTTTTTTATCGAAATTTCATCTTGGGTAACTTTTAGGATATGCCGTATAAATAAAGGTAAAAAATCTCACCTAACCTAACCCAAATTTAATTTGCACATTATTATAAAAATAAGACTTTTAAGATAATTTAAAACTAGAAAAATTTAACAGGTATAAATAAAAAAAAATGAATAAAAGAGTTTAAAAAAAAATAATTTACCATTAAGCAGGTTTTTATTTATTTTTTACAAAAAAAATGTGTATGACAAATAACAAAAAATATATTATAAAATACAATATTAGAATAAAAAAGTATGATTATTAGTGGAAGTGTTGAAAACATTATATTTATAAATTAAGATATATAAATAATAATAGAGAATAAAATGTTTGGAGCCTAATTTAATCTGTTTAAATAACAAAATTCAGATCTTATAAAAAGCTGAGAAAAATGTGAAATATAATAATATGAAAAGTTAATACAATAAAAAAAACTTAAAACCATTTTTTAGGATTGTTGTTGTGGTGAATATGAATTTAATTTGTGAGAAAAACTGTTCATAATACTATTTTTTTTACACTTGTTGAGATTCAATTTAAAAATGGATATAATGAAAGCTCTATA
>JAGTTH010004987.1:0-100711 GCA_022606485.1 Agraylea sexmaculata | reverse complement strand
GGTTATAACTATGAATAAAATTAAGAGGATGTTAAGAATGTGGGAGAGAGTTTCACAGTTCATAAAAATGAGATATTTAATGACACTTGCCTAACTCATTTCCGGAGCATTGTGGAAAAGAGGAAGAAACAAACAACATGTTTTTTTTCAAAAGGGTTTCCAAATTAACACTATAAATCATATTTATTTCTTTATATTCTCGTTTTGGTTTTGTATAATAAATATTTGTCATTTATAAATACATTTTATAATAAAAAACATGTGGAATGTTAAAGAAACATTTTTTTTTGGCAAGAACTTTTTGGGGGGGGGGGGGGGGGCTGAAACGGATTAATGGCAGTTTGTATGGAATTGTATGGGAGCGTAAGTTTTTCAAGTTACGAGCAAGTTGCGGAACGAATTAACCTCATATGTCGAGGTACCACTGTATTATAATAGATGTATAGGTTCTAAATTAAATAAACATAATTATATTCCGATTTCTGAATTTTTCTAAATGACAAAGTTAGGTAAAACTTATCGTTAGATTTTGATTAAGTAATTTTTATTTTTTGGTTCTTTGTAGAGTTTAAAATACCCCACAAATACATCAAGACAGAGGCAGAAATGGATAAACCGAGTAAAGAAGATTCTTCATCGTCATCTTCATGTCGAAGATGCAGACGAAGAGCTCGGATACGAAGATGTTCAATTGGTGTCCAGTGTAGACGGCAACCGGATCCTGCCCCTCCAGATAATTGGTGTCCTCTTGCATCTACAATTTCCCCACATGGCTTGAAATATCATAGGTAAATACATGAAATGAATGTTTGTATTATGAAATTTAAAATTCACTCATTATTGTTTTTCATTTTAGGTTAATATATAGTGATACACATCCAAATGGAGGTGCGGCCGTGCTCTATTTATTACAAAAGGATGTAGATATGTTATCTCCTCATCAGCAAACCGTTTTAGCTGAAGAGTTTTTAAAAGTAAATATTTTTTTATATTATTTTATTAGACAAATTTTTAATTATTAATGATTTTTTCAGTTGGTGTTTAGTGAAGATTCTGGAGGTTGGGCCAGATATAGTATGGGAGTGGTCAGAGGTGCAGCGGCTTCACTACCTTGTTTACTGGAATACATGGCACGGACTCACCCAAATCTCAGTGTAAAAGCTGGTGCTTTGGCAAGAAATAGTGATATAGAAACCACAACAATGCTACAATACAGTCAGCAAGTCGCCCACACTTATGCAGCAGGCACTTTCAGGTGTGGACCATTACATCAAATTTCGTTAGTAGGTACAGTTCATGAAGAGGTCGGTGGCTATTTTCCTGAACTCCTTAACATGCTAGAAGCAAATCCTTTCCTAAAATTGGTAAGAAGAATTCAAGCATATTCAGAATATTTAATTATGATTCATGTGAACTCATATAATTTTTTTATAGACTATGCCTTGGGGACCAATGTCTGTTATGGAAATGGAACCGCAAGAAAGTAATGATGGACCTATTCTTTGGATTCGACCAGGTGAACAATTAGTGCCTACAGCAGAATTAGGCAAAAGTCCAATAAAGAAAAGACGGTATGCAATTAAACGTCACTTTATTTAATCAGAATTAAAATAATTTATGTTATTTTATACATATTCAGAGCTGGTATAAATGAATTAAGAAATCTTCAATTTTTACCGCGATGGAGTGAAGCTAGAGAGACACTCTTTGAAGACAGAACGAGGGCACACGCTGATCATGTTGGACATGGATTAGATCGTATGACAACAGCTGCAGTCGGTAAGTAATTCATTTTATAATTATAAAGGCTGCTAATTTTGAAATAATATCTTATTAATCATCCTGTAGGTGTCCTGAAAGCAATCGGAGGAGTTTCAGTGGGAGCTGGTCGTATTACCAAAGATGTTGTAGCCTTCCATGCTGCTGATTTCCCACAACTGGTTCAATTGTTGCAGTTAGATCTTCACGAACCGCCCATAACTCAATGTGTCAATTGGTAATTATTAACTTATTTATTATTTCATAGACGGTCTTTTCATATGTTATGTTTTCAGGTTAGAAGAATCTAAATTAAATCAACTTCGGCGTGAAGGTGTTAGATACACTCGACTTTCTCTTAGAGATAATGATATATATTTCTTGCCAAGGAATATAATTCATCAATTTCGGACAATAGCAGCGGTTACAAGTGTTGGTATGTGACATATTAAGATCTTTTATTTATTTTCATTTTAAATCTCTTATATCATTTTAATAAATTCTTATAGCCTGGCACCTTCAATTGAAACAGTATTATCCAGAATCGGAAAGCTCACCAAGCGAGGAAGTTCCAGGTGATGTTTCCCCACCACAACTTCCACCGTCATCAGTTCCTGGTTAGTTTGAATCTAAATATTTTTAATTAGTAATTTAATTGTATTGAATACATTTTGAATTTTTGTTTTATCTTATTTTTAGCACTTCCAAAGGAAAAAATTGAGATGAGAGCTCTGAGTGTTAATCATGCAAGGGCGAAAGCTAAATCTCCTGAGATTAAAATACCTACAGAACCTATTTCTAATATAAAAACACCAACTAAGAATATTGAAAGCACTTCGGTGAAATTGCAAGATAAGAATGATCTAAGTTCAAAAAAGAATCGATCATCATCACCTTCTGTCAAATCAGCGTCTACTAGTAAAATTACAAATGATAAAGAAAAAGATCAATATAAAAACCCAATGAAACCATCATCGGAAAAGAAAATGAGTACATCTTTCTCGTCAAAACATCCCGATGATGCGAGATTGAAAAAGTTAACTGAAAATATAAAGACATTGAATTCAAATAAGGTGAATGAAGAGCGGAAAGACAGTTCACACAAATATCAAAATGGTGTGGAACATACCAAAGTGATAGAGGCTAAGAAAGTAGAAACAGTGAAATCTGGTGATGCCAAATCTAGTGAGGTTAAGAAAGAAAGTGCTGAATATAGTAAGGACAGTAAGAAATCGGGTAATGATAGGTCTTCGAATGCTAGTCACTCGGACAAACATCACAGAAAACACTCTGATTCATCGGGAAAACAGCGACACAAAGATGAGAAGCAACGGCACAGCAGCTCTAATCATTCAGACCATAAAAAACACAGCAGTTCCAGTAAGCACAGTAATAAAGATTCTGACAAATCAAAATCCAGCCACCAAGAGTCCGACGATAAAATGCGGGAAAATCTCGCACCGACCACAGCTCTGATTCGAAAAGAGATACATCCAATAGTGATAAATTAAAAGATGTGTCTAGTAGAAAGAGTCCCAAACGGACAATATCAAACAATGACCGACCGCCAGACTAATTAACTAAGTGTGAGTGCGCTTGTACATTATTTGTATATTAAACTGTGATTAATATTAGTGAAAATAATCAATGGGTAGCTCTAAAATGGTTCTTCCAATCGAAGAATTGTCGCAACATATTCGTGGACCGATTTAAAAATTATATAAGATTGACAATATTACGTTGATTAGAGGCGAGTAGTATTTTAATGTGCATTTGGATTTCTCTGTCAACATTTATTATGATTTCACAATAGTTCTAATAATATCACTATCCCGTATGCAATAATGTTAAGAATGCAGTACTTAATGTGGTTCATAATTATTCAATAGTGTTACTTTCATAAACTGACTGAGGTCTAGATCTCGGTTTGAACTATCCGTAAATAAGATCTGCCGTAGACCGTTAAGATTATGTATTTAATTTTCCGCCAGTTATACATAGCTTATGTAATTCTGTAGATTGTTTTAAGTTTGTTCATAATATTATCAAAGCACTCCTTTTTTTCATTTGTGTCCTAAAATACAAATAATTTGATGCTTTTACATTGTAAATTTGATTTTTTTTCCAGTATTATCCATTTTTCATTATTTGACAGTGCAAATCTATGATGTCAAATAGTTCCTATAAATAATATTTACATTTTCGAGCACAATTTGCATACATTTAATGTAAGAAATCATAACGTTTTTGTTTGTAATTTTATTACATCACTAAATGGTTCATAATTGAAAAAACTTTTCCCACCCTCGCACTCTCATGTAGATTTTTTTTTATCACATACAACATGTGTTCAATTAGATTTTCCACATTGCGATCACATTTCTGTAATTTTCTACAGTGCTGCCGCTAAATGTATGATTGAAATGGCTTTTTGTATAATAAATATTTATGATTTGTTGATTAAAAAAAAACACTATTATTAGAGTATTTCAATGATGACGGCCTAAGCCTCAATCATATTATACATATTCGAATGCGACATCTATATATATTTATTTTACTACATTTAATAATTTTTAAATAAAAGTACAATCATTCGAACACATATCTTTTATTTAAAAGACTTAATATTTGTAATTGATCCACCGTCCTTATAAAATATCCACACACATTTCAAAATTGAATAAATATTAGAAAGAAATCTGTGACTTAAAAAAATCCATAGTGGAATTTATACCGCATTTTTGTGTCCAGATTATGATTTAATTTGTTCCAAAAATTTAACGAGTTATTATCGAGTGAAAGCTTGCGGATTTTAATCTCGCTTTTCTCAAAAGAATTAAGCTTTTTGATTAGAATGATTATAATATATTGAGAATTCCAATCATTCCGAGCA
Organism: Agraylea sexmaculata; assembly: GCA_022606485.1. Taxonomy (NCBI): domain Eukaryota; kingdom Metazoa; phylum Arthropoda; class Insecta; order Trichoptera; family Hydroptilidae; genus Agraylea; species Agraylea sexmaculata. Next base: position 96,057 of record JAGTTH010004987.1, on the reverse strand, counting down.
GTAATGATTCCATATTGTAATTCATATTTGGAATCCTTTTAATTAGTTATTTGTTCATGAATATTATTAAAAAACATTGATTTAATGCTTCATTTTTTATATTGTGAATATAAATATATACAATATATAAATATATAACAAGAATATATACATATACAAATGAGATTATACATACATTCTACCATAATACATTGTTTCAATGATAATGTTGCAGTGCACAATGATATTAGTAATCTGTACATTGTAAACATGATGATTTAAACATAAATATCACACATACATTTTATAAAAATAAATAAGTAGTATCTTTATACAGATTCATCGTATTGTCGTTGCCTTTATCAGTTATAAATTCATTTAAGCCTTGCAAATAGTCGGTACGGAGAATTCAACATTCTTGGTCCACCTGTTTTCTTCGCCGTTGCTCAATTGTGGGTTCTGACCGTTCTTGATTTGTTCCTTGAAATCTTGGAACTGCTTGTCCTTCTTGGACCTGCAGGACACTTTCACCTGTAATTTGAAGGATAATTAATTAATGACGCATGTTAGTGGATGCATATATTAAATCTTACGGGTAATTGTTGGTATTTGTCTCCTCTGCATTCTTCAGTGCAAGCGGGGAGTGATATTTGGCTAATGCAAATTTTGCCATCTTCTTCGAAGTATTGAACTTGGCGTTGGAGTTCACAGGATCCTTGTTTCTTGGCCCAGCTGCGAGTATTCTTTGATCTGCGAGATCTGCCTTTGTTGTTGCGATCGTGTCTATCGTTTTCTTCGGATGAGGAAGATGATGAATCGCTGCTGTCAGATGAGGAACTTTCATCACTTTCCGACGATGAAGACGACGAAGACGAGCTGGACGAAGATGACTTGGATGAATCATCATCCTCTGCGTCAAAACGGTCGTTCTGTGAGTAGTAATCGGCGTGGTAGATAGCGGAGGCGAAATATTGATTAGCAGGAATGCAGTCGGTACTTTCTACTTTTCTTTGCAATTTGCTTGATGGTCCTTGGCATTGCATTTGTTTGGCCAGTGACCAAGAAGCACCCAAAAGCTCATCATCTCCATAGTAGCAGTTTCCTGGGGCCAATGCGTCTCTGGGTTCTCCGGACATCTTTCCGCAGAGACCGTTGCTGGTGTTGCGGTATGATTCAGATGCTTCCAACAAAAGGGTTTGGCCATCGAAAGTCAGGCGAAGTTCACCATCTCCGATTTCCAAAACATTTTCTTCGTTGTTAAGAGACCAAACCTTCACGAGGGAATCGCCTTGTTTGTTCTCGAGTTCGTTGACGCGGTTGCTGGACACGGATTGTTCTTTGCCATTTACACTAACCTTGTTCTTTTTCAGTTCGACGGAGATTTGCTCACCGTTTTGAGATCTATGGAAAATAAAATGGATTATATTATACTTCTCAAGTTGTGAAATTAGTCTATGTACCTGTAATGAACTTGAACTTCTTTTTGAGAATGAGATGAAGCCCTCATGAGAACGGTGACTTGTTTTTGGGAGGATTGTTGTCCTCTGGATGTTTGTTGAGATCCATTTTGCATGACCACATGCCAGCAATCGTCAATGGAGTAGTCGATTGTGTTGTTGGAGTAGGTGTTGATTTTAGAGTCTCCGACGGCACAGGTTGCTACATTATAGAGATTGGGTGAGCATTTTATAGAAAAAAATATTAAAAATAAACTCACGTTTTGCTAGTCCATCTGTAGCTTTATTGATGAAGCGACGCATGGGAGAAACGGAAGGATGCAGAGCGACAACAGGCTTGGCCCATTGGTTGACGGGGACATCGTAGAAGTTGATGGAAGCGCTTGGGGCATCGATGGAAACATTCATGAAATGGAAGTCAGGAGCAAACTTGACGTCGAGGTCTAATTGTTGGGATTTTCCATTGTTACGGACACGATCTTCATCGACATGCTTGTAAGCCAGATACCTGATGACGCTTAAAAGTTTTTCAGTCATATTTTTGGCTTTGTTGCCAACGTTTTCCCAGCTGACAGTAGCTTGGATGTGATTGGCGTAGTTGGCCCTGGTGGTGGCATTCACACAAGCTGGCATGGCGAAGTTGCCTTGTTTCATTTGTCTTTGGCATTGCTTGACGGTGGGATCGTTGAGAAGATATTCTCTGCGTTCGATGGTTTGTCTGGATTTACATCCGATCTTGATGGAAGCAGAGGATTCGGGCTTTTGACCATAGTTGATGTGAGCCTCGAATTCAGGATATCCGTTGAATTTCAATGCGTTCTCGAGATTCAGAGTGGGTGTGTTTGGCATTTTCCCTTGAGCAGCTGCGTAGACATGGAAAGGTTTTCCGGTAGCTGAAATTTTGTTGTAGTATAAGATAGCTTGTACTTTAGGGTCAGCTTGACTGCGAGCTACAGCTACAGTGGCGATGTATTTTGAACTTCTGGGTCCGGTGACTTCGAATCCAACGTCAATAAGTTTTGCTTGAGCACTGTTGATGCCTGAAGCAACCTTTTGGAGCACATCTTGTTGCCTCTTTTGGCTTCCCAGTTGGTTACTGGCAGGTCCATCATTAGCAGCGTGAGATGGTGAATTCCAACTACTTTGGCGTTGGCCAGATTGTTCGGGATCGCGTGGGCTATCTTCATTATCTTCTACGGAAAAAAACAATATTAGTGATCGATCGTTAGTTATTAGATAATTGGTGGTCAGTTACTTACCATATCCTAAGTAGAAGGTGATTTTCTGAGATTGTTGTCCATTGTATTTGAGATCAACCGCATAGTGGTCGATGTTTTTAGTTGCCAATGGGTTGGCAATGGCTGCTGCTGGGCTATCTTGAACCATCTCGAGGAAGTCGGTCATGGGTTTGCGGTCGCCGGTTACTCTTGCTTGGAATTCCAAACCGGATTCTTCTCCGAAGGACTTTTCCAAATCTATTTCGGGTTTTTGGCTTCTTATTTCTTTGGTGTTCTTTTGTTCAGCCATGGGTTTCAAGCTACTCTTTTCGACGATAGTAGTGTAAGGCCAGACACTGGCGTGGAAAATGTTAGTCTTTTGAGAATCGTCGAGGGGTCTCATTTGAATGGTGATTTCGTTATTATCTACATCAATATCAGCATTGAACTTGATGGGGATGTTAACTTGTACCTTCTTTACAGCTCCGGCGACGAAGTACTCTTGCTCTTTTCCAGTATTCAAAGTGTTCAAGAAACCAACCCTGCCGTCAATATTTTCGGCATAGAAGAATCTCATTTGTCCAGTAACGTTGACGGCCTCTGGGGCAATCAAACGGCTTGATGATGGTTGGGGACGAATTTGAGCTTGAATCTGACCTTCCATTCTTACAATGGTTGGTTTCTTCATGCTGTATACGAAGGGGACACCCATAATCATGGGGAACATTATGATTGTTTCTTCTTGGTTGATTGTCTTGGTGTAGTGAACTGGCACACCCTTCCTGAGGTCAGATGAAGCAGCTTGGATCATTTTAGGGAGTTGTTGGACAACATCTTCGCTGATGGCAAAGAATCTTTCTTGGTTGAGACCTTCGAGGAAAAGATGGGCTTCGAGACTTTCTTGTTTGTCAGCCTTGATGTTCAAGATCTTGGCAATGTGTTCAGCGCCATACTTTTGATTGGAAGAGTCTCCAGAATATTGATGACGTTCACCTTGGTTCATTTGGTTTTTAATCAATTCATACATTTGGCTCACGCTTGATATTAAGCCACGAACCTAATAAAAGATAAGAATATTTAATATACGTTTTTGACATGAAATAAACCTGTCAATAAATGCAAATCAACAAATCTTACTTTAGTTGGTCTCATTGAAGCTCCTCCGAGCCTATTTTTCCAGTTGAAACCGAATCCTTTGGGCATGATGCTGTCTTCGCTTCCGATATAGCCATAGAAGAAATTATAGCCGATATTGTTATCTTCAGACTGATCATCGTTCATATATTTGGCGGAGAACTGGAATCCGTATTCTTTTTGGCAGAGCATTTCTTCTGCGGCACTGGCTTTCCTTGCTCTGTAAAATAGATTATGGTTAGGTTTCGTCAAATAATATATTTGCAATATGTATTGTTGAATACTTACAAATCATTATTTTCGGGATTACTTAATTTAGCGGCATTCTTGATACAAGATTGGATAGCAGCTCTAACTTGGAAGCTTGAGTCTGTGTGGGTATCTTGAGCCATGCGTTGAAGCATAGCAGAGGTAGGTTCAGCCTTCATGATGTTGAAGATAGCAGCAACACGGACATCGCTCTGTTCACCCTTGTTCTTGTAGATGTTGAACAGAACGAATTTGGCTTGAGAGGGGAAAAGCTTGGCTAAAGAAGCCAGGCAAGATACCATATGGGTACGGAGGAAAGTTGAAATCTTGATCTTTCCTTCCAAGTAGGGGCCGAATGAGTTCAAGATTGCTGGATGTCCCAAGTTACCAATGGCCTTAATGTAGACCTGAGCTTTGTGGCTGTCATCGTTTTGAATAGCGTTTTTCAACTCCTTTTCGAGATATGGCAGAGCTTCCATGGTGACGATTGGGTAGTTCTTTGGTGACAAACGGCCATAACTATGAGTAGGGTAAAGGTTGTGTGCGGTCTGATTATCGACTTGAGCAAGATTGATGAATTTAGTGACAGCCAAAAGTGCAGTGGAGTTCAATGACCGTTGGTGGCGAACTTCAGGACTGATGGCAAACTTGAAGAAATTGCTCAAAAGATCCTTGGTTGGGTAGCGAAGAGTACGTGGGAGTACAGCGACAACTTGTGCTGCTTCTTCTCCTTCAATTTGTTTGTTTTGGATCCATTTTTCGATGTGGTAATAAGCAGGCAGAGTTCCACATTGAGCGACAGCATCGCGGTACAATTTCCATTGCAATTTTGCGTTTAAATCGCCATTTCTCTTGTACATCATGTTAGTAGTTTCTTTCAACTGTTCAGAATTCATGGTTGATACGATTGAAACAATGATATTCCACTTTTCGAGAACATTTTGTTTGGAAACTTCACCCGATGACTGAAGAGCTTGTGCAATATCAGCAGCAATATTTTGAACATCTCTGGCTTGAGATTTGTAATTTTTTATTTCTTTGGGTTGCATGTAAAGTCCATTGATAGCGAGATCGTCCATTTTCAAAGAATCTTCCCATTTATCAGTTCCTTGTGATTCAGAAGAAGAATCAGATGAAGAATCAGAAGAGTCGCTAGAGTCAGAGGAGGAGGAATCGTCTTGCCTTCTTCTTTCTTGATCATAAGCTTGTCTTTGCTGTTGGTTCCTTTCAAAATTTTTACCGTGTTGTTTATTTTCACTATCGTAATCATATTCTTGATCACGTCGGTTTGGGAGGGCTGATCTACAAATGAGAAGATTATGCATGTGTTTTTTTCATAAGTAGATATAATTTTACATAATATAATATGTTTACCTGCGAGACCTGCTCCTGCCTTGCTTCCAGTTCCTGTTATCGAAATCCTTATCGTCGTCATAATCATCATCGCGCTTTTGATTTTGATAATGATCGTTTTGATCATCGGATGATCGTTGGGAAGAGTGAAGTGAGTAGATCAAATTTCCAGCTGAGCGCATAGAAGAAGAATCATGCCTGGGTGGTTGACTGTCAGAGTGGTCGAGTGATACAAGAGTCATATTGACAGTGCTTACAACCATGGCTTTCTCGCTGGAGTACATAAGAGGACTGGCAGCAACCTTGGTTGTGGCACGAGCAGAGTAGATGGTGTTGTTCTGGTGATCAGCAATGATTCGGCTAACAGTGGTTCTCTGTAACACAAGCAATGTATTATAGCAAGAATGATAAACGAGCGACTACACTGATGGGCATAAAATATAAACTGACGGTCATGAAGTTATCAGCTTCGTGGGCTGTGTGTTCCCAGTGAGCTCCACGGGGAACTCCAAAGTGATAAGCAACTCGCTTGTCGCATTCAGAGTAGTCCTTGGTCTTGGTAATTTCCAATAGTTGGACTTTCTTGGGTTGGACGAGAGGAGCCAACTCGGGATTGTTTTGGACTTCCTCGGCCTTCAGAGGAGACACGGTGTACAGAGTCTACAAATATAATATGTATTATGTGAGTGTAATGTTATGAATGTAATGTAAAGTAATGTAAAGTATAATAATATACCTTGCACTTTCCGGTGACGTCGGTTTCCATCTTGCGGTAAACTCCGCTGGCGAGACGCTCATCCAAGAAGGTGTGGCGACCTCGGAGCAAGTTATGGCTGCTGGTGTCGTATTGCAGAGCACTGAGGAGACCCTTGAGCAAGTTCTGTTCCTGGACATCCATGTCACGGGGCACTCTCAGCTCTTGGACAAGACCGCCGCGCATCTGGACCTCGAAGGGGCGCTCGATGGCCGGGTAAGACTGGTAGTGAAGATCCTAGGTAATGTGGCAGTGTTAGTGTACAGTGCTAGTGATAGTGATAATATATACACACCTCAGGAAGTGGAGCTTCAGGTCCCTTGGCAAGCCACTGGTGTAAGTGAGCATAAGCAGCCCTGCGCAGTTGTCCCTGAAGACGACCCTGGGGCTGAACATGCAACACCAACTGTCCCTTCACATGAACTCCAGCCCATTGTTCTTTCAATGAGCTCAGAGTGCGAGCATCTACTTCGTAAGTGTACACGCCTCGTTTCCATTCTATAATATTTTTAAATTTAGACTAAATTACCAAAGTATCATAAGCTCATTTAACAAACTTACCATCGTGGGTATTTTCATCCCTGGAGCTTTTACCGAATTGCTTTTGTTTGTTAAATTGTTGATTTGCGCTCACCAAAACGCCAAAGGCTAAAAATTAAATAAGTTATTAATATTTTTAGTACTAATTAAATAGTAATTTCTTACCGAGGAAAGCGAGGAAGAAGAAGGCCCTCATGTCGATGAGCTGCCTAGGACTGACTGAAGATTCAAGCTAATAGATCACCTTTTATACTAACATTTTGCAGATGTTGCATTATTTTGTTTATATTCTACTTACTACGATGTTGCTCTTTGATAATTATACATTATAGCATTTGATAAAGTCCATTTGTTGCGTCCTCAATAAACATTTCATATAAAAGTCATCCATCAAAGTACAAATCACATCAACCACTCATATCATCTCTTATTTTCTACATACACTTTACAGTAAATATACACTTTTACAATCAATGTATTTTCGTGAAATCATATCAAAATACGCTTTTACAAATGGAAACGTATTTCTAATGATGAAAATATAACTTCGCCCAATGGTTTTAGCAAATATATCCTACCCTAACTTATAATTGAATGTCAATTGTGCTTTTTTTGTTCATTTTAAGTTGTAAAAATTATATTATGATAAATAATGATAAGAATATAATATTTTCACTCAAATTATATGAGACTAATTTTTAAAGATTAAAATTTTCCAACATTAACCGATCTATTTTTTTATACCCTTGTTATTTTGTATTGAAAATATACATTCACCAGTGAAATTAAATTTCCAAATTACAGATTAATTCATATTTTCATTAAAAATGCAAAAATGGTGCCAATTATTATAAATGGATATATCTTATGGTCTACGTGTAAAATGGCACGTAGTATTGTCTTATATTAATGAATATAAATTCAACGATCGCCTTATCGAAAATATACTTTCAATAATAATATAATACAGAATCATTGAAACTCACTGAAAAATACACAAGAAATATTATTAAAGTCTAATAAATTTGGAATATTTGAATATACAATATTTAAACAATTTTTTTATTGTAATAAAAAATTAGTTTAAACGATAATAGTTATTTTGATATAGTTGAGATTGTTTTAACAACATAAACTGGAATAACCTCTGGAATTGTTACACGTGTATCGAGTCAGCAACACGTCAATAAAAAATAATGTATAAATTAATAACAAAGTTTATTATTGATACAATGTTATAATTTATTTATCCGTCACCTGTATGACCTCTCTTTTTAGCACTGTATAAAGATAAATCACTATCGCCTAGTTGCATTTGATTTCTTCATATATAAAGTAATTTCATACATTGTATAAATTACTCTTTGAGACACTGCTTTTTATTTTTTTTTCAATCACGTGTGTGTCTTTGAAGGGACGAGTTTTTGTTTAATTTTTTCATGATTTAGTCTCTGTTTTTGTGTAAACCCTTTCAGGGTGAGAAAGATCATTTTTCATCGACCCTCAACTGACACGTATACAAAATAAAATATATAAAACTGACTGCCATCCCTTCGAATAGACAAAAAGATGATGAAATTGTATGACAATCTTGCGTTAGGTGTTTTGGGTTGAAACTTATCTGATATTAAATATTTGAATTTACATCATCGTTATATAAAAGATTGTTTATTGGTTTAATCCTGATCAATCAAATTTTAATTATTCAACATTATGCTGAATATTTAATAAAAAAAAGTTTAAAAGATTGTTGCAATTTTGAATTTCAGGATATTATTTCTTAAATAAAATTTACTTACCTACTGTTATTAATTTCACATGAATTTACCTCGAAAAAAGTATTTTTACTAATCAGGTTCCCTTAAAGGTAACATTTAAAATAATTAATATTTTGTCTTTTCCTTTGAAATTCATCATAAAATGTCCTATCAATAGAAAATTTGATTTATGTAAATTAAATCAATGAGTATTTTTTGAATTATAATGATGATGTAAATTAAAATATTTAATATCAGATAAATTTTTACTCAAACACAACTAATAAATTTAAATGGAAAATTTACAGGTTATACTGAAATATTAATTAATAAATGATATTTTGAATATCATCACCAAAGAATTATCATTAAAACATTTTTTTTATATATAACTTCAAAATTTTTTTGTAAATAGGTTTTTCAAATGTTGAACAGTATTTTGAAGACTACGAAATTGTACGAGTATAAAAATAATATAGTCTTTGAATTATAATTTAAAATGGCGAGTACTACGGCGTAGTACATTATAACAAAAGGGCCTACGATACTTTACCAACGATTTATTCAAATGAAATAAATTCCACATGCTTGTCACGGTTGTGATATTTGATGTTTTGGCCGGTGACCGAAAAAAGATGAAAAAGGAGGTTTATTTGGTGTGGTTGTAGAGCTATTTCTATATTGTTTGGTTAGCACGTGTTTGTGGGACATTGTCAGTATTTTTAATATGTAAAACACTACAATTTATGGCCTCACATCATATTCTAATTTCGATTTGGCGCGAGGCATCTCAATAAATTAACACAGATGGTCGCATTTTGAATCCTAATTTCCCAAATGAACTTTAAAGGATTGGGGATATTCTTTCAGTCCTCACATAGTTTAGACTCCTTATAATTTAATCTAGATCTCAAAATTATGTATGGCCCTTATCGATTTATATGTGATGTTGTTATTGAATAGACAAAAAATGTAAGCAAATATTTGAAAATCGAATGAATAGATATTTACACAAGGGTTAAAAACATAATTTTATTCACATGAGACCAATTGAGACATATACTTATTACAGTAGAGTTAAATCATCCCTCATACTCGTTCAATAATAAGACATTATATAAATTAAATGTTGAGTGATAAGTGCAAAAATGTTGGTTATTGTTAACAACGGATTCTTTTAAACCTAAGTTGTAATGTTTGATAAAAAAAAATATGGTGCATTCATTTAATTGTCTTTCATTTTGATGTTATAAAAAGACGATTCTAAGAATAAGTAAGTAAGTAAAGAAGTTTTTCTGCTTTTTAGATTTTATTAAGTGTATTAAGAATAAATAAATCTGAAAAAATATCAACAAGGTGAAAATAGGTGAATTTTGGTTAATTAATTGCAAGTTAATATTTAACTTAAGACGCTTCTTCTTAATAATGATCTAATATATAAAAAAAATACAAAAAAACACATTTCCGAATTTTTATTGATTTTTATTGCTAAATAAAATATTAAGATTTAAATTACATGCCAATTCCACATAAAAAGTATACTATTTTCTTTCTTCCGAATTGTATATAATATATATTTCAGATGACTTTTTCGGGTGATTAAATTATAATAATGCGGCGTGTATAATCCTGAATTTAACCGTTGATACTGAAAAAATAAATAAATGCAAAAAGTGGCATTTGAGTGTGTTAGTGTCGGGTTTTATGAATAAATAAAATTAGATGAACGAGCAAAAAAAATATTAAACACTCCTTCAGTTAAACACATGTGGACTTACTTTCTATGTAGACACTTTATTATCATACTACACATTCATTTTAATAAAATCAATAGTTTGTTTTAAATAATTTGAAATCTACTTTTTGTGAATCAAATTAGCATATTCATGAAAAACACCCAAAATTAAAAATAATAATATTTGGAATTTGAACAACGCTTAATACTGAAAAATTTGATTAAGGTGAAGTTTATTTTTTAGGACATTTAATGTTTTATATGAAAATGTTTTTTTATTTGCCTGTTATGATATTTTTATACTCTTAATAAATGTAAAACTATATATGATTTGTCACACTGTAAGATTCTATTATAATTACAGCCGGTTGTGGTAAGATTGGAATACAAAACAAATTTATTGGTTTTTCATACTTTAACATTATATTAAAGTGTATTAAAGAGAAATAATTCTGAAAAAAATGAATTAACCTCGATACAGCAGGACTCAAACCTGCTACTTTTTATTAATTTTTTTTTAGAATTATTTCGCTTTAATATAGTGTTAAAGTATGTAAAATCACTGATTGGTTCAAGTGATTTCACAAAAATATTATATTGGCTTTTGTTCTACTGTATTCATTTTTATTATATTTTTTAAATAAATAAAGTTGATGATTTGATATAAAACCGGATTTTTAATAGATTAATTTAATTATAAACCTAGGGGATTCAACTGGACTTCAGTGTTCACTTTATAATCCAGGAAATCTAAGTGATTTTTTAAAATATTATTTCCAATCCACACAATACCCGATAGTATTAAATAATATTTTTTAATTCGAGTAGAATTTGAAGCAATGATCATAAATAAATAAAATAAAAATATTATAGTTAATTTAATAATATTAAAAAAAGTCTACGTTCATCCCTCTTTCAGATAAACGACCTTACAAATGAGCTAGCAATAAGCTAAATCGAGTTTTAATAGAAGTCTATATGGTTAATCCTCGGATTAACTATAACTGTGTATTTAGAGCACCGCACTTGTCTCTTCGTCCAATTCTTTCCTTCAACAACCAAAAAAAACTTTATCACACATCATTTGCACCCTGAACACATGTGCACAGGGGTTGTCAACTATTTCACTGATATTTTGTATGCAAAATCACGTGTAAACTGCATACAAATGCGTAACTAAAATTGTTAATCCCTGCATCGAGTGTTTGGAGATTTAATATTAATAAATGCACCGTGAAAATAATACAAAATTAACCAACCAAGATTCTTATGTAAAAAAATATAAAAAAAGTCTAGTTAAATTAACTGTTCGTTATTCTGTTCATTATTAAATTAATTATATATTAAAATGTATAAATTTACAATTATTTAACTTCTCATGCAGCTGTACTTTTTATGATCCAAAAAAAAATGTTGAACTCAAAATTATTAAATTTAACAATGTTCTAGTTTATTTAAGTATTTAATAAGATGATCATGTAAAATATACCTAATAATTGAGATTATTTATATAAATAAAATATTGTAAGCCTTTGCGCATCTGGGTGAACTCTTTTCCACCAATTCTGCCGCATACAGGGCTTCTTTAGGAGCGACCTTATATATGATTGCTGCCTACACCTTACCTTATTTTATTTTATACACATTCTATTTAAACGTAAATTTTTATATGATACTATAATTTATTTTTATATACTTTTCATTATTATTATTTTCTTGTCTGTAAAAAATATTATATGTAAATAGATAAATAAATAAAAGTAAGCTGTTTTAACTGACAAAAAATGATTGTAAGCCACTGTAGAATTATTTAAAACAAATTATAATTGGGGTAAAAAATAACCTACCTTCCCTTCAAATATTTAATATAAATTATGTAATTAGCGTATAAGAGCAATTAATAAGTCGTATGGTTATGGGTTTGAATCCAAATTAAATAAAAAGAATATAAGGGCTTTTATGACTGGAAGATCTGATCAATCCAGGTTTATGGGTTACCTGTGTAAATATAATAGTTAAATGAATATGCGTAACTTTAATTGGATATACCAGGCATATCATTTATTAGAAACTATAGCACAATTAAATGGAAATATGATTTTCAAAGGGTAGCTTTTTCATCAGACAATTTCATGGTGAATATTTTGCAATTTGTGTTACGAAAGAGGATAATTAGTGAACGTTGAAAAGTGTTTATCCCTCGAGACACATGTACAGATATTATATACATAATATTTCTATAACGGGACACAGGAGCACATGTCAAAAACAATAAGTAAACTTGAGTAAGGCAAACAATGAAAGAGAAAAAAGGAGTCAAGTGAGAGAAGAGATGAGTCTAATATAAAAAAACCTAAGACAAGTGTGTTGGAGCAAGTGTAAAACCACTACTAATAATATTAAGCCGCCATTAAATACCGGGACGCCGACGGGAACACACAGGATTGGGTTGCATAATTATCGGGAATTACAAGGTGCGTTTATTGGCATACATTTTGTTAAGCATACTTTCACAAGAATCCTGGAAAATATTCATTTATGGCTGTTCACATTAAAAAATATATACATGAACATATTTACTCCATACCAATAAATAGTATGACTACTTCACTTTTAATATTTTAATAATATACAATATTTTTTTAACAAGGCTTAAGCATCGTTCGTATAAAAAAATATAACTAACCAGGACATATAAAAAAATGTAATAGTTAATTAAATTAATCAATATGAATTATTTTGCAAAACAATTAAATTTGACTAATTAACGTGCTGGATCTAAATATTTATAATAGAGACATTTGTCCGATTTTTTTAAACTTAAATTAACACTATGACTTGTTTCATGAATGTGTATAGTTAAACCACAAAACAATAATATTATTGTGGGTGTTATGCTACGATATGACTAATCACAGCCGTTTGCGGTAATTTCCTTCCCCTTTCTAACATTTGTCCCATACATTTTTAAACGATTATTTCTTTGGGTGCTAAATAAAAATTGTAGACATTTTGTTTTGTGTGAAAAAAATATTTATAACACTTATTACTAGTTGAAAAAAAGATTAAACAAAGATAGTTTTTTGTAAGAGTGAATTTAAGTAAATTGAAATGAGTTAAATAGCCTTGGATGTGGGTAGTATTTGTATGGGTGAACATCTGTTTCACATTTTCATCGTAATTATTTATATTAATAAGGTTTATTGCAAACATCCATACCATATATTAAATGCATATATTAGCCATGGTAATAAAAAAAGGCGGATTTTTTTTATATAATAAAATAGTCCAGTTTATAATTAAATAATTGGCTATATGAAAAAGAAGAGACGTGAAAAAGTAAAAAAACCTACTAATTATGATACCCCATCATTATTTAAAATATGCTATAATATTAAAAAGGCGCTTTAGCTCTTATTACTGAAATCAAGAGTTATTTTGCTACATAATAACAAATGGAATATAATCTGCTGAAATTCTAAAATATCTAAAAAAATATATTGATTTATTAAGTATACAGTAGGTATGAGGTTAGGTATGAAATAGCAAATGGGGGTAAACGGGCTATAGTACAATTTTAGTGGATGGCGCACAAATTCACGATTATTTAAAGCCTGGCCAATGTTTGACGATGGCTTATATTTATGAAACTTAGCCACACTTTTGCAGAATTGAAATGGGAGAACGTCTAGGTCCATTTACCCCCATTTGCCATACGGAACCTTATTTATTTATTTATTTAACGTAACGCCCTCCATATTGATGGGATTCCCTTGTAAGGGGTTGGCCAAGCCTTCATGGGAGAATATAGTAGGTGTGGTTTCCCAGGCCACCCCACAGCAATAAGTCCTTCAGATCTAGTAGATCTACCAAGTGGCGCCGTGAATCGAGCCCGAGAGTCTCACTCACAAATTTGTTACACTAACCAGCCATATTTTGTGAATCAATCAGAAATTTAGACATTTTTATAAAAATATAATTTCTATATTTCGTTAAACATTATAGATATAATTGTTGAACGTGTGTATGTTATATGTCTGTCTGTAGAGAACCAACAACCATCCTTAGAGTATATATACTTCTTATATATATAGAGTCCCTATGTGTAGAAAAATAGTCCTTAATGTATCACTTAAAAGTCTTATTAAAAGTCAATATCGAAAAAAAATACTTTAACGAATTGAAATTTTCAATTAAAATTACCCTAGTATTTATATAATGTAGAGTCTCTAAGGGGCAATTTAAACTTGTGTCAATTGATAAAGTTTTATGAATAGAGTTATAAAAAATATGATATCGTAATGGAGTCAATTAATTACTTTCAGAAGAGGCGACAATTTGGCAGCTCCAATTATACCATCAACATGCAGCAGCTCCTGATCTCGGTTATCTAAACCATATTTTATATTAGTTTTTTTTGTATATTGTCATCTGGCGAGAGCACTTGAAAAAAGCCTCAGTGATCTTTACAAATGGTTGGCGCATGTCGCCTGGAATAGTACTGTGCGGGGGGCTTCACAATATTACACCCAACATTATAAATAAACCATCAATGGTCAGCTGCAATATGGATTCGGAAAGCACGTATGTGCCATATTTCAATCACGATCTTTACACTCATCCCATATCGGACCTGGAAGCCCACTTCAACACGATGTTCATGATGGGCGCCGAAGAAGCCAGGATCAACTCCAAAATGGCCAAGTCTCATTGCGAATCAAAAGATATATTCAACGACCTGTGGTCTGCGGGCAAACTGGACGAAAGTAGCTTTGTCGGAAGACTAACTCCAGATTCCATAACAGACGATATTATAGAACCTCCAGACACGACATTGCCGTTACCTTCTTTGGAGACTGCGTTCTCTAAGCACTTTGTCAAGTATTCAGAAAGAAATGCGTCTGTACCTCAAAGTTGCTCAACTTTCAATGATTTGAATCAAGGCACACCAAATTCCGCAGAATTATGCACGAACAACTTTGATGGCTATTCATACCCCGAAAACCAATCCAACAATATTGAAGATGATAAAAATTTAGAATATACAGAGCTTTTCAGTCGGATGGGGATCGAGCCGCCTGATGAAAATTTCGATTTCGATTTAAGGGTCCTCGATAGTGAAAAATTAGATTCGGTTACTGATAATGGAGATAATAGTTTAATGCAAGACCTCGATGCCTTAAACTGCTTCGATGCGGACGATGCCTTGTTGAATTTAGACACAATGGAGACAAAAATGAACACTAACGATTCTGGTAAATATAAACATTATCTTAAATCAAACGTTCTACCAAGTAAGAATGATTTCAGGTGCCACGAGTGTGTAGAAACTGTTTTTCAATAAGCCCTTAATTTGCACTTATATTTAACCTGAACACTCATGGTAAGGCAAAAATATAAAATAATCCTTACTTTATTGATAAATTAATTTCAAATTTTGGGTCACCTGTAACGCTTGGGTTTCCCAGGCGTACGTCGCCATAAACGTACACAGTATAAACGTTAATAGAGTTGTTTTGTTATATTGTTGGTTGGTTTTTTGTTAGTTGATGCCTCGCCCGAGGCCATTAATCGATATAAAACCAACCAATAATATAGCAAAACAATTTTATTGTCGTATTTAGAGTGTACGTTTACAGCGTCGCACGCTACGAAACCATTACTTAAAATAAAAATTTTGTACCCAAGCTAAGTAATTCTTTACATATTTACCCATAATTGAGGCTATTTGAATGAAAATCTTGAAATTTGAATTAAATAGATTAATGTAGAAAAACGTATTTGTTACTAATATCTGTTATTAATATTTGATTTGATTAGATTTGGAATCTTTTGGTTCTAAGCTCTTCAATTAACGGTACAAAATATTATTTCCACAACTTTCTGTGGCCCGTATTCAACATAATAGTGTAATAAGAGTGTGTGCGTGCGATGCGTATGCGTGTAAACCAATACTACCAAGCTCTAGTCTATTCGTGCGCACACGACTCACTAACACACTATTATATTGAATGCAGCATAGTGTAATAAACCGTATTTTTCGTTCTTTACCTTTCAGATGAACGAATATGTTTTTGGGAGGGTTGTGAGCTGAATTTCCCTAATCAAACCGAATTGGTGGACCACATTGAAAAAGCTCACGTTAATACTTATAAAGGTATGGATTTTTTTTAAATATGAAATATGGGAGTTTATAATGACGTTTTTTTTCAGGAGAAGAGTTCATTTGCCTGTGGAGCGCATGTGGTCGAGGAACAAGGCCATTCAATGCTCGTTATAAATTACTCATTCATATGCGAGTTCATACTGGACATAAGCCCAATAAGTGCAATGTAAGAATAATTTGTTATATGGTCTAACAGGTGTATGAATGTGTTTAATTAAATTGCAGTATCCTGGTTGTGGCAAGGCTTTTTCTCGCTTGGAAAATCTGAAGATCCATAGAAGATCACATACTGGAGAACGTCCATACAGATGCCAAGCACCTTCATGCTTTAAAGCTTTCAGTAATAGTTCAGATAGAGCAAAACATCAGCGAACACATTTCAATGCGGTAATTATTTATATTATTTTATCTGGAATTTTCAAAAATTAAAGTTGTCTTCGGATAGGTACAATTTTTTATTCTTTTTTTGTGATTTGAATCATATTAAAAACTTTATTTGCTTAAAATATCGAACGCTAACATTGTTATTATTGTCAGTCAGACATATTTTGGGTTAATTGAGATTGAGAATTAATTCCGTACAATCCACCATTACACACCTTAGCCTATTATTTATTTATTTATTTATAAATAAATATAATATTATATCCATAGATATAAACATTAGATATCGCATTGCATATAAATAATTCGTGTAGTCCGTGTATTCTTGCACTCTTCTTTCCTATTCGATAAAGGCATAAGTGTGTCTCCCTCACTCAACACATTTCTAGTGACCACTGAGAGTGGTTGTGACAATATTTTGGTGATTAAAACGCAATAATATTTTAAACATGTTAAAGAAGTAGTCTTTGGTAAAAAAGTGAGCCTAGATGTATTTGAGTGTATGTTTGAGTCCATATGACATGTAGTAACAATGCATTTACCCATTTTACTGTGAAATATAACTGAAGATATGAAGAGAGATGTTTACAGTATAATGTTTGCCAGGTAACTCATGTTTTTGGCCACTTGAGCCACTTGAACTAAACACGCATTTAGCCGCTCATGCGATATCTTATGTTTATGTCATACTGCAGTACCACTAGAGCATTACGGGGGATCCCAAGGAGACTATATTATGTTATTATTATAACAGATACAATGCGATTAACAAAAAAAGGATAAATATTCATTGTAGAAACTTTTTACTACAAAAATACATTATTTATATACACGTGGAAACTGGGATATTAGATATTTTTTAACTTATTTATTATTTGAAAATGTAACCAAAACTATCCATATTTGTTTTTCCTGTTGATGAAATTGGCAGGTTGTAAAAACTTCTTTCTTAAAAAATTCCATAAAGTGTCCATTTTATTTAATATTTTTAACTAAAACTACGTGTTAATTTAACCACTAATAAAATATCTCAATTTTTTAAGTCTATAAGATAGCTATTGAATGAATGTGAAAATACACTATAATCATAATGAGATTCTAATCAAAAGGCACTGTTTTAGTATTTTTCATATTATTATCCACCCTAGGCATGTCAGGTTATTTATTTAAGCTCATAATAATAAATTTAATATCTGGATTAATTATTTTCAACAGAGACCTTATGCCTGCCAAATTGAAGGTTGCACAAAACGATATACAGATCCTTCTAGTCTCAGGAAACACGTCAAGAATCATTCTACTACGCCGAGTCCAGTCAAGATAAGGAACGAAGAAAAAAAGAGACCAGCCAACATCCCCAAGTTCGACTTGTCCCATGAACTAGCTTCCAAGACTACAACCCTCGACGAGAAGTCCATCAGGGTGAGGGCTTCTGTGAGAACAGCCCTGGTGAAGAGAAGAACCATGTCCGAAGGAGTCCGTATGGAGTCAGAAACAAAAAGAAGAAGATGCGAATCTAGTGATATTCTGGATATTTCATACAACTCACTTTCTAATATATCCAGTCCCATGCTAGAAGAAAACTCCACGATTGACTGGAACAACTTGAACTGGAGTCACCAGAAAGATTATAACAGTACTGTTCCCAATGTATGTGCAGAGAGCCAAATGAATATTCCATATTTCGACGATATATTTTCATAATTAAATGAACACAAAAGATTAATTTTATAATGTAAAAATAACATATTCTTATACTTGTACAAACTAGGTTTAAATTGTGCATTATTTGATCTCTTATTAATTCGAGAAAGCTTCACAAAGATCTCACATAGTCTAATTTTTATGTTATCAATATCGCAATAAAGTTATTTTTAAAATGTAATTGAGTGTTTAATCAACTCCTACAATTATCGCAACATTTTAATTACAATAATGCACAAAGTGTTGCATTTTGCTGACATTATGTTGCATTTCGCTGACACGAGGATAAAGAGGTCATAGATTTATTTATTTGTTCATAAGGTTATCTTGGAAAAATCTCTGAAACGGAGCTCTACATTGTAATTAATTTTTTATCTAGTAAAATAAAATAATGAAAGAAAGAAAGTATTTGTTCGACTGAATATTATAAGACAAATCACTATATTATTAATTTTTAATTATAAGCACCTTTTTATTATATATTCTTAAAAAAATATTGGAAATTGCTTGGAGAACGCTACTAAAAAATAATAACAAGAGTGAATTTGAAACTAGAAATATTAGATAAAAGTACATAAATACATATTGAAATTTGAATTAAACATCCAAGACATTTGAAATAACCTTTTTTTTATTTAGTTAATAGCATAAATTACTAAACCATATCTACTATTGGGTAAATAAATCTAATCTCGGATAAATGACTTTTCAGCTTTCATTTTGCTCTAGTTCGTATCTGTAAAAGCTGTTTATCATTTTGTGAAAAGTGCAACTTCAGGAAATATACATGTTTTCCATTATTTACACGAGCGATACAATACGAGGCCATTGTATCAGAATTATCATAAATTTAATAAAATATGATGTCATAAACATACGGAGCCTGTCAACAAATCACCTATAAAAGCCGAAGAAGCTGTGCGAGATATCAGTTGAAGACCAGCGTTGAATCCGCCGGTTACTCAAAGGCAACTCATCATCATGAGGGCCTTCTTCCTTTTCTTTTTCCTTGGTAAGTTGAATTTTAGCATATTTAAATATTAAATACAGCTTAGTAATTTTAAAAAAAATATTGTTTAGTTGTGGGAGTCCTGTGTAACAGTGATAGAGATTATGAAAATCAATTGAAGAAACACGATCAATTAAATCATGGAAATATGCATGATGGTAAGTTTTTATTTTGTTTGTTAAATGAGCTTATGATACTTTGGTAATTTAGTCTAAATTTAAAAATATTATAGAATGGAAACGAGGCGTGTACACTTACGAAGTAGATGCTCGCACTCTGAGCTCATTGAAAGAACAATGGGCTGGAGTTCATGTGAAGGGACAGTTGGTGTTGCATGTTCAGCCCCAGGGTCGTCTTCAGGGACAACTGCGCAGGGCTGCTTATGCTCACTTACACCAGTGGCTTGCCAAGGGACCTGAAGCTCCACTTCCTGAGGTGTGTATATATTATCACTATCACTAGCACTGTACACTAACACTGCCACATTACCTAGGATCTTCACTACCAGTCTTACCCGGCCATCGAGCGCCCCTTCGAGGTCCAGATGCGCGGCGGTCTTGTCCAAGAGCTGAGAGTGCCCCGTGACATGGATGTCCAGGAACAGAACTTGCTCAAGGGTCTCCTCAGTGCTCTGCAATACGACACCAGCAGCCACAACTTGCTCCGAGGTCGCCACACCTTCTTGGATGAGCGTCTCGCCAGCGGAGTTTACCGCAAGATGGAAACCGACGTCACCGGAAAGTGCAAGGTATATTACTTTACATTACATTACATTACACTCATAACATTACACTCACATAATACATATTATATTTGTAGACTCTGTACACCGTGTCTCCTCTGAAGGCCGAAGAAGTCCAAAACAACCCCGAGTTGGCTCCTCTCGTCCAACCCAAGAAAGTCCAACTATTGGAAATCACCAAGACCAAGGACTACTCTGAATGCGACAAGCGAGTTGCTTATCACTTTGGAGTTCCCCGTGGAGCTTACTGGAAACACACAGCCCATGAAGCTGATAACTTCATGACCGTCAGTTTATATTTTATGGCCATCAGTGTAGTCGCTCGTTTATCATTCTTGCTATAATACATTGCTTGTGTTACAGAGAACCACTGTTAGCCGAATCATTGCTGATCACCAGAACAACACCATCTACTCTGCTCGTGCCACAACCAAGGTTGCTGCCAGTCCTCTTATGTACTCCAGCGAGAAAGCCATGGTTGTAAGCACTGTCAATATGACTCTTGTATCACTCGACCACTCTGACAGTCAACCACCCAGGCATGATTCTGCCATGCAATCAGCTGGAAACTTGATCTACTCACTTCAATCTTCTCAGTGGTCTCGTTCAGGTGAAGACCAAATGGAACATGAACACAAAAAACAACACGGTCAAGATGATGAATATGATCATCAAAACAGGAAGTGGGGAGAAGGCAAAAGCAGATCCCGCAGGTGAATTGATTGAAATTATTGTAAAAAGTCTTGAAGAGGATGATATTTATAATATTGTGTCTCATTACAGATCTACTCTTTCAAGCAGACGTGATCAAGATTATGAAAATAAACAACACGGTGATAACTATGAATACAACCATGAAAAAAGATTCAACGACTATCAACAACGCAGGTCTTACGACTCAAGTGACTCTTACTCTGACTCATATTCCTCATCATCATCTGAATCTGATCAATGGATTGAAAAACCAGACGAAAATTCTGAACCAATAATTTTGATTTCTCGCGGTCCTCAAAAAGGAAACCCAGTTGAACGTGCAGTCAATATTGCCAATCAAATCGGAGAAGAATTATGGAACCCCAATGACATGCCAAAACACAACACCCTTACAAAATGGAACCAGCTTATAAATATTTTGTCATTGTTGAATGGTCAACAACTCGATCAAGTAACTCAACAAATCAGATCTGGTGCTAGCCGCGGTTCTCACCACAACATGGCATGGAAAGCTTATAGAGATGCCGTTCCTCAAGCTGGAACTATCCCTGCTTTCAACCAAGTCAAGAAATGGATTAAAAACCGTCTTATTGAAAATGAAGAGGCCGCTCAATTAGTTGCAGTATTGCCTCAGACCCTTCGTTACCCGACCAAGAAACTTCTTTCAGACTTCTTCGAATTGTCGATCAGCGATGAGGTCCGTCACCAACCATTCTTGAACAGCACAGCTCTTTTGGCAGCAGCTAAGTTTGTTCGTGTCGCACATGTCAATAACAAAACAGCTAGTGCTAGATACCCTACTCATATTTATGGACGCTTGGCACCCAAAAACTATTCGATTGTCACCGACGTAATGCTTCCTTTCTATGAACAACAACTGCATACCGCAGTCCAAATGAAAGACAGCCACAAAGCTCAAGTATTCATCCACGCAATTGGAAAGTTGGGTCATCCAGCTATTGTCAAAGTTTTCGGTCCATACCTCGAGGGTAAATACCAAGTGCCCACACATCTCCGCACTCAAATGGTCATGAACCTGTATCAATTCTCCAAGATGTATCCCGAACAAGCACGCTATGTTTTGTTCAACATCTACCAAAACGAAGGCGAGAAATATGAAGTGAGAGTTGCTGCTGTATTTGGAGTTATTCGTGCAGATCCCACATCTGCTATGCTTCAACGTATGGCAGAAAGCACCTTCACCGATTCTAGTTACCACGTTCGTTCAGCTATTCAAACTGCTATTACCAGCGCTGCTGACTTAGATCTTTCGATCCATTCTGAAATGTAAGTTAATAAGCGTCAATGAACTGTAAAATCCTTGCAACTAAATATATATGTCTATTTACAGTGCCGCTAGAGCTAGCGCAGTTCTCCCAATGCTTAATGAGAAGGATTATGGAAACCAATACTCCAGTATGTTCTTGGATGATTATGACTCCGACGATATGAATGTTGGATATTCTCAATACATCAATTACATCGGAAGCTCAGATAGTATTCTGCCAAAGAGCTTCTCATACACACTCAAAGACAAGTCCAGCGGTATCTTTGCTCCTGGCAAGGTATGTTGTTATTAAATGTATAAATACTCAATATTTCATTTCAAATTTATAATTATTAAAAAAATTACAGTTTTCTGGCAGTATCTCCAGTATAAGCAAATTGTTTTCAACATGGCAAGATGAATACATCAAACAAAGTCCTTCAAGCAAACGATCCGAAAGAAAGTACTCACCGGAAAACATTGCTAAAATATTGAATATTCAAGGAGATTCTCAAGAACCTCTCCAAGCCAACTTTTTATTGAAGGCTTTGACTCAAGAACATTTTTACGCCATGGGAGAACAGTACATACGCAACTTGCCTTCTGAATTGGCTTCCAAAATCGGCAAAGGGATGTCTTACAACTACACTAAGTTGGTGAACAACCAAAATGTAGAAATAATGTTCCCGATGATTATGGGTGTTCCGTTTTACTTCAAATATAAGAACCCAGTAGCAGTACAATTTAACGGTGGAATGCAAGGAAAGGTCCATCCCGACAGGAATTCTTTAGTTCCAAAATCAGCTAATCTCACCGGAGAAATCCAGGCTCTTTACGCTTCTGGTTTAGACGGAAGAGTAGGATTTTACTGTACTTTGAGCAAAAGATACATCACTGCTGGAATCCAACGCAAGTTCCTTGTAAATATTCCATTCAAATTCGAAGCCGATATCGACTTTGTCAACTCCAACATTGAACTCGCTTTGGGCGCTTCTAACAAAGAACGTTCCCAAATCTTCTACCAAAGTGTCACTCCTTACACTACAATCCGTGACAGCGAGTCAAATGTTCCTTTGGAATGCAAGGAAACTAAGATCATTCATAAATCACGACCAGAAGTATCTTATGAAAATACCTATGGTCAACACACAACTGGTGTTACATTTAGAGTAAGCATCATGCAAGACTCTAAGCAAAAAAGAGACCAAATGTCCAGGGAAGAATGGATGCTTGATTTGATCCAACCCTTCTATGACGAAATCCCAGAATATTGTGAAAGATCCGTTTCATACGAACCACACAACTCACCCAACAACAAAATAAGGCTTTACTTTTCATACGGTGAGTTATAATCATTTTTTTTAAATATCCATACATATTAATTAAAATTTATTTAATTGCAGATGATAATGAAGATGACCAAGGAAAACCAGGATGGAACGAGGAATCGAACGACAGTGAAAACCCATGGAATTCGCCAAATGAGATTTCAGCTCCATCAGACAACCAGCCAGAAAGTCAAAAGAGGCAACAGAATATGTTGAAGAAAGTATCTGCCGGAATTCACAGCGCCATCGCCAAGTCCATAGAAGTTGCTGCTAAATTCGAAGGACAAAAGAAAGCCACATTCGTAGTGACTGCCGCTTTGGCAAGCAGCCCTACTGACAAGAAAGTACAAGGAATTTGGTATTACAATCACAACACTGTCGACGACAAAGAATTCAGTATATTAGCCGCTGCTTCCGGAAAAATGCCAAAGACCCAAGGCATGTTCAACCTCAAGCAAGCCCTCGACTCCGAAACTAGTGCCGACGTCCAAGTATCAATCAAATATGGACAACAGTATGATTCTGGAGCAGAGATTTTCATTCAAGGCCAAATGGACCAGACCCAAGAACGCAGAGATTTCGTCAGACAATCTCCCAAGGGTATGGAATGTCTTAAACAAATGGAACACAAAAATTACTTGATGCCGGTCTGTGAAAACGCTACTATTGAAGCTAACACCATGGATCGTCTTAAGTTGCAAGCAATCTACAAGAATGTCGGTCAAAATGCCAAAAACGTAACCTACCAAGTGTATGACTTCGCAAGGTACTTGCAATATTTCCATGTTGAAGAAGACTGGTTCAGTCAAGAAAACAAGGAAAATAAGATTGATTTGGAAGCTCAATTATCTCCTGATCTATACAAGGCCAACCTATCAATCAGCACTCCCGCAGTAAACATTGAATTCCACGATGTCCAATTAGGAAAATGGAGTCAAATCATTGCCGCATACAACCCAACTGTCAGAACTTTTGATAGAGTCGTCAAGGAAGCATTTGGAAGTCAATACAAACGTGAGTTGAATTAATTGCAAAGTTATAAGATATATTAACACACTTCATACATACTAACTTGAATCCTTTACACTTATTTAGCCACATGCAGTGTTGATGGAACTAAAATAAACACCTTCTCTAATGCTACCGTGGAATACTATGTTGACGATTGCTGGCACGTTGTTATGCAAAATGGCTCCCATCAAAGTTCACGTTCTGGCTCTACGCATTCTTCTTTTAAGCAAGCGGCTGTTCTTATTAGATCAGTTTCAGAATCACAGAAAGAAGTCCGCGTCAATTACAGGTAAATATATTTAATAATATTATATATATTTTTTTAAACAAAACTAATGTTTAATAAAATTTTCAGGACCGAGACCGGTGAAGAAATCTCCGTCGATATCCAAAAGGGTCAAGTTTCAGTCAATGGAAAGCAAAAATCCGTATCCAACGAGTACATCAGCGAATGGAGAAGTCAAGACGGAGAAGATGTCTTATTGAGGACTTGGGTTGAAGATAATGGTGACCTCGTTGTAGATATTCAAAATGGACAACTCAGTCTTGGATTCGATGGTGAACGTTTATTGGTCAAAGGTTCCGACGAGTACAGGAATACAACCAGCGGATTGTGCGGAGCTATGTCTGGCGAAAGATCAGATTTGCTCGCTCCTGGAAACTGCTATTATGGTGATGATACACTCTTTGGAGCATCATGGTCTTTAGCCCACGAAGATCAATGCAAAGGACCCAGCAAACAATGGCAACAGGATGCCCAACAGGCTGATTGCATTCCATCAAACAAATACTACGCCAGTGCTATTTACAACAGATACTTCTATACCGAACACAACAGATTCGACGATGATGATGATTCTTCCTCAAGCTCATCTTCATCCTCCAGTTCTTCCGAGAGTGATTCCAGCTCATCTTCAGATAGCAGTTCATCCTCCGACAGTTCTTCATCCAGTAGTGAAGAAAGAGACAGCAACGGAAAGAATACCAAGCTCTATGGAGAAAATCTGAAGGGAAACCAAGCTGAAAGACAGGTTCAATATTATGAAGAAAAGGGTCAGATTTGTATAACAATGAGGCCTTTGTTGGCTTGCCCCAAAAATCAATCATCTCAAGATAAGACCCAAGTTCAGGTAACATTATAGATTATTACAGCCGCATATACTAAAAGAAAGAATTTAATTATTGTTCTCATTTACAGGTGAATGTGGCTTGCCGTCCTTCAAAGGATTCTCAGTTCCAGAAATACAAACAACAAATCAGGAATGGAGAAAATCCATCTCTCAGTGATGAAGGAGTTAAGCCCACCAAACAAGTTATTTATCAAGTGCCAATAACATGCAGAGGTTATTAGAAACACATTTTTTTAATTTCAAAAGAGATATATTAGTTATTTGACTTGGCTATGTATAATGACTAACGATTTTTTAAGTAGTTATCTTTGCTGTTTATATAAATTTGAGATTTTGTTTTATATCTTTTTTGGACTAAGACATTTATGGTCTTTGAAAAAAAAATGCTGTGATATGATCTCGTAAATGGAAATGGAAATGGGAACTCATTGTTAAGCTGTTTATGAATAATAAAAGCAAATTCAAGTAATAAATATGCCTGTTTTTTTAATCTAATTATAAATAAATTAAATAATTCACATTAAGGATTACCTCTTCTGTAGGAAATTCTGCTAGTGGACTAAAATGAAAACATCATATATGTATACATACATATTGTTTAGTTTATTTTTATAAAAGTTCTAATATAAACATACAAATATTAAATTACATATTATGATGAGTATAAATGCAATGTATGAGTATAAATATTAGACAAAATGTATTTATAAAAACGTCTTAATACAAAATCCAAGGGACAATAAAATATAAATTACATCTATAACAATATTATTACATATTAGGAAGAATGATATTTATCATCTTAACATAATTTAATATAAAATCCAATCAATATCACAATACATCAATAGTCATCTTAAAGAACACATTTATTTTATTTTGATTTGGTTAATGTTCTACTTCGTTAGATTCATTATTCACATCAAGATCCACCATCCACTTTTTGTACTTATTGTAAGACATTTTACCAGCTACAGGTATTGATTTCGCCGTCAGTTTTTTCACAATGTTTTTGTAAACTTCTTCTAACTTGATTAAGTTCTCCAGCTCTCTCGATAGATCAGCCTTTTCCTGTTTCTTTTTCGAGAGGTTTTTGTCTAATTTTTGTTCAGTTTGAGTTGTCCATTCGATGACAGAGTCTAAATGATTAGAAAACTGCTCTCGGTAATGTGCAGATGACATAGCTCTTTTGTAATTCTCGAGGACTGAATTCCAAAGGTTGATTTCTTTATTCTTAAATTCTTTTAAATCAATGAGAGTGTTGTAAGCTTCATAGTAGTTTTTGGTTTGATTAGTTAGTTCATCCACTTCGTCGTAAAGCTCTTGAAATCTTAAATAGTACATCGCCAGTTCTGCATTGCCAGGCTCATCTAATTCGGATTCAAGTTGATTAATTTTTTTGCTTTCATGTGCAATCTTTAATTTTGTTTTTTCAATTTTCCTTCCTAATCGCACATGCAAATCTTCACAATGTTCAATCTGACTCTTCAATTCATCGATTTTTCCTGCCACATTTTCATCGTTAGAGTGGTTAGAATTTAATACAGAATTCAATTTACAAAGTCTCGAATATTCTTCTCGTAGTTTTTTGGTTTCATCGATTATTACTTGGAATTTGTCAAATGTTGAATCACTTTTTTTGGCATTAATTTCTTCGATTGATAAGTTCACTTCTGAAATATCAGTATCTATATTTTTTATTTGGTTTTCAATATCTTCAATAGACAGTATCAATTCCTCTTCTTCGTTTTTAAGGGACGGTAGATCAAAATCATTAATAAAATTATCATACAATTTTGAGTTCCATTTTTCCAAGTCAGTCTGTAGAAAGTCATATTGCGTCTTTTTAAATTCTTTATCAATATTTTTATAAACTTGATTACACAACTCATAGTTATTAATTGGATCAAGTTGCCCTTTTATGGTTTTGTTTCGATTTTTCCTCCAAGTGCTAGGATCATAGCCATAATATACAATTCTTTTTAGATCGTGGTCAGTGAAAATTTCTATTGTTTCAAGATTAGTATATTTGTATGCTTTTACAGGAGCGTACTTTTCTAATACATTCAATATACTTGATAATAAGGTCAATCCACCACTGGCCTCGAGTTCTTTAACTTCAATATTCAGGATATTATCGAAATGAATATCGAAATATGAGTTGCCAATAATTTTATGACTTTCAGCCGCTGGTTTTCTATATTTTGCAAAATTTTTAGCAAGCCATTTAATTAGTGGAAGAATTTTTTCGACATCCAATCCCATAAGTTGATGAGGTTGGAGTAATATTGGACATTTTATTTCATTTGAAATTAGAAATTTGATTATGAATTCAGACATTTTAACTTTTTCTTTGATGTGTAACTCCTCTTCGAATCCCACAGGCAAATCCACATTTTGGTAGGATGAAAACGTCCGAAGACATGCAATTGTTCCTCTGATTATTTTTTCAAATGGTGTACCGTCACGATATTTACTTTTGAGGAAACCCGTAACACTCAATATGTCATATATTTGTTGAAGTATGAGGTCTTCGTCTTCGTGTCTTCTTGGGGCGACTTCTCGTTCATTACCTTCAGAGTCAACAACGGTATTGAGTTTAATTGTTTTTTTATTTTTCACAGGATCACATTCGGCTGAAGCCATATTAATATTAGGATTAATTTAACACACCGGCAGAGAGTTCACCATTGAACTGTCACTTTGACAGTTTTATAGTGTTGCTAGTTTCAAAGAATTTTATTAATTAATAAAGCCAATAAATAATATATGCACTTTTTTAAAAAGTTTATTAAAATAAAACTTCACGCTACTATTCAACTTTAAATAAGTTTTAAATAAATAGTTTAAAGTTAAATCACACAAATGATTGTTCGAAACATCTAGATTTTATCCAATGATATTTTAAAGATAAACACATCATCGGTTTAATTGTTTTCATATTTAGAGCTGTGCAATTTTATAATGTAGTTAAATCCTGCAGAGACACTGGAAGAATGTTATACTTTTATCATCACTTCTCTTATCATTTGGTAAATTTGTTTAGTAGCTCCAAAATAGTAACCTTGAGCAAGGTAGTTCATGATTTTAAAATAAAATACACCGAACAAGGGAAACATACTTTAGTTAAAGAATTAGCACTATTCGATCAACGGTAAATATTTTTAGTTAATATATTTCTATTTTAAATCTGCATATTGGTTGATTTATAGTTTTTAATATTGTAATACTCTGTAATTGAACCTCCCTACTACAAATCGAAATTTGATAGATGTGTTACTTTGGCTCAGTTATTTAGTTCATATTCTACAGCGTGGTCGTCTCATAAGCCATTGATTTTCACCATTTCTATTTTATTTTTCGATTGCTCTCTAAAATTTAACAACGGTGTAAAAACACTGGAAACAATGATACAGATTTTATTACAATAAAATAATTCATTTGGAAATTAAATTGCGAGTTTTTCAGTTATGGGGAGGAAAACGATTTTCACACTTTTCATACTATGTTTGCTGTCGACCACTCGACAAATTACTGCTGCTGAATCCGAAGGTGAGTTTTAAATAAATGTTTTTTCCTCCGACTTTTCATTTCGTAAAGAAGACTAAATAATTATGCAAGTATGAAGAATACTTTCAGCGAATGTCGTATTTAAATATTCATCATGAATACTGATTCCAATTCAGCAAACATTGATTTTTTTTTAAAAAGGTCAATTTTTTAATTTACCTGTCTCGCCGAATTTATAATGATCCTTTCACTGCATAATGATGCATTGTTCTAATGAATATTTGGTCACAACATATGAACTAATGAAAATGCGCAGTGTATTTGAAAAAAATCGAATTGTAGTGCAAACTTAAAAAATACTAATATCTATTACGGGTGCTATAAGTAATAACAATATCTTTTTATTGTATATAAAATTTTCTGTTTCATTAAAAAAACATATTTTCAATATCACCTGGTGGCGTAGAGGTTTGTTTCTTAAGCAAAAAGTTCAACCCTTCATCTAAATTGAGTAAAAAAACTATTTGTAAAGATTTAAAGGCGTTTGTAGTTTCAAAATATATTTATTTTATAAATATGAGGCGTTTAGAATGGAAAAGCTGCCAAATCCAATTCGAATCAAATCGAGTAAAAGCAGAGAAACGTACGTACATTTTATAAAATTAAAATAAAAGACAGTTAAACGAATTTACGATATTTCGATATTCAAATATTAAGAGAATTCATTACAAACACGAACGAAAAAAAACAAAACTGGACTTTTTTCTTCTGAGCGCTTCATTTTTGAAAATTCGATTATTTAGGATCAAATTCGAAGATGCATTTTAAAGCCTTAGTTTATTTAGCACATTTCTAATATTAGATTCTCGTGATAACGTAACTTGGTCGATGGTAATTATTAGGGCAGGACTTGTACTGAATGCGATAAATATGCCAGAGTGTCCTTGGTGGATTGATAAAAATGCTTCACAAATGGCAGCTACTTCCCGTGTCCATCCGCTTGTTTATCACAATTCTGGATAAACAAGTGCACTATGTTTGCCATAATAATTATTAAAATCCAATTAATTAATGCACCGCCAGCCTCCCCCGCAAATACCTAGCGCTTTATGACATAATTTCGATATTGGGCTTGAACTGTGTTTCGTATAATTGACATCATATTTATTGGTGACTACGACACGTAGGATTTACCGAATCACGGCCAATAATGTGGGGGGCATCAGGTCAATTGTTTGGGGCCTTTCAGGTCATCATACCGAAGACCGATCCATCGAGGACCAGACAATGTAATATAAAATGTGATTTTTCAAGGTAATCGTGTCAGGGTATTATTTAATAGAGATTTTTAAAAAAAACTACCACGAATAAAAAAAAAAATCAATTAATTATTAATTATTTAGAAGATTACGATACCGATTTTACCGAAGATTGCTGCTCAGAAGGAACAGAATGGGCTGAATCAACAGGAAAATGTGATCCCCCAGAAGACCCTGATAGAACTACCACCTGTCTAAATACAGCTTTACCGTGTTGTAAAAAAGCCCTCGAGTAAGTTTCATCATGAAAATGTACATTTACATATGATAATTATTAAAAAAAATCTTTTAGAGATGCTTTAAATTGTAAAGATGGTATTAAAATTGCCAAAGAATCAAACAATTGTGAAGCCTCCGAAGGACAGAAAAGGGTGTGTATTTATCAAATTATTTTTTATAAATTTTCTCCCACTTAAGCGTGGTAGTAAAAATTTTAAAACACAGTGTACACAGAAAAGTACAGTAAATAGAAAATTATCTCTGCAATGTAAAGCGTGCAGACTTGAAAAAGCATTATATAATTTTACAAAGCAAATAATAATTTGTATTTTTCAGCAATGTTGTGAAGAATGCTATTTTGGGATTATCATAGGCAAATCGCTTGCATGTGGAGAGGCCAAGAATAATACTTTTTATAATTGTTGTGAAGTGAGTAGCTAAAGTGTAAATGCTTATAAATCAATCGTTATATTAATTATGTTTTATAAGTTTTCGATGAAACAACAAAAGTTATCGACCACTGTATCTACAACGGAAAGTACAACTACTAGTAGTACTACTTCTTCAACCACCATCTCAACTCCGTCAACAACAGTTACAACGACGACAGTCACAACACCAAAATCTCAACCGGCTTTTTCATCTAAATATGCAAGTAAGATATAATTTGATATTTAATTTATAATCAACTGCTTGAAATCATTTCTGTTTTGATTAACAGCACCAGATTTAGATGGTTGTGAATTAGAAGGCGCTGTACTGTGTGCACATAAATGTGTTCCGATGGGGAAATCATATAAATGTCAGTGTAGAAATGGTTATCGACTTCACAATGATGGTAAATCTTGTATGAAAATGGATGTTAATAGGTGTTTGAAGAAAAATCCATGCAAACAGAAATGTACCGATACTGGAGAAGCAATTATTTGTTCCTGTAGACAAGGATATGAATTAATGGCTGATAATGTATCTTGTATTGGTGGGAATTAAAATTAAATATTTCTTTATAGAAGTATGTGTGTAAATGATACATCTCTGAATTTTTATTTTATAGACATTGATGAATGTGCTTTAGAAACACATTACTGTAAAAGTGGAATGGTATGTGTGAATACTCAAGGGGCACATAAATGTGTACCTGAACCTAAGGAAATTGATGACGTAGAAAAAGATAGTAATAATTATGACACACCAGCTTCAAGAGGAGGTTGTCCGAAAGGATTCAAATTAAATAAACTAAACCAAGTTTGTGATGGTAATTGAAATCATTATAAATTATCAGAAAATGAATGTATTTTACAATTTTATTGAAACTCTTAGACATTGATGAGTGTCAACGTGATCCATGTCCATCAGGAAGAGTTTGTATTAATACAATCGGATCATTTAATTGTGGTCATAGTGGAGGTGAAATCATTCCTCCTGCACCCACTCTTGGAAATATTCCTTTTGTATCTAACACATTTTCACCCGAAGATAGAAACATTGGAATAACGGAAGATAATTGTCCACCAGGATTTATGCTTAATAGAGAGACAGGAGAATGCTCCGGTAAATAAATTTTATACTTAAATTTTACATAATACGTTAATCTATATTTTCCTATAGATATTGATGAATGTGGTGAAAAAACTGATGATTGTAATAGAAAAAGTCAGTTTTGCTTGAATACGAATGGTGGATTTACATGTCAAGATAAAGCATCTAAAACATCTTGTCCTCCAGGTTTCAAAATGCGCCCTGAGTTGGGATGTGAAGGTTGGTTTTAGAAACTTACTACTTATTTTTCATAGTTATTAAAAAAAAAAATGTTTTTAGATATTGATGAGTGTGCAGAAAATCCAGATATTTGCACTCCCGATACCGTGTGTGTAAATGAACCTGGCGGTTATGATTGTAAAATTAAACTACCGACGAGAGGAGAGGGACCACGAATCACAAGACCTTCACCTAGACCGACCCCACCGAAACCATCTCCGACAAGGAAACCTACTCCAAGGTAATACAATAATAGTCAATTATTTATAAAAATGATTTACTTACTTATTTGTCCTGTTAGTGTTTACATTCCAACTTCATGTCCAAGAGGTTATAGAAGATCACATACTGGAGGATGCACAGGTATTTTACACAATGTATTATGATTTTATATTGTTTTACAATATATCTAAACTATACGTATTCATTTTCAGATATTGATGAATGTGCCGAAAGAAGTCATAGCTGTGATGATTTCCAAGATTGCCAAAATACTATGGGTAGTCATCGCTGTATTTGCCGCAGAGGTTTTTACAAAGATCCATTGACATTAGCTTGTATAGGTAAACTATCAATTGTTTCCCAATTTAATATTTTTTTGATATTAATTAATTTTCATTCTGTAGATGTCAATGAATGTCAAAGAAATGATTTGAATGATTGTACAGAATCTCAAAGATGTGATAATACTATAGGATCATATCACTGTATCAGATATACCAGTTGCGGTACGGGTTATACACTAAATGCAGCTTCAAGTACATGTGAAGGTACACTATATTGTTTGAAAAATCAATACATTATTTTATTATGTTGAATTTTTATTTATCTCATTGTATATAGATGACAATGAATGTATTTTGGGTACTCATGATTGCTCCGGTCTTGGTCCTGCCTTTGAATGTCTGAATTTGCCTGGAACTTACCGTTGTGTAAGAGTCTCGACAACTACTACAACGACTACAACAACAACAACCCAGCCACCTGAAAATGATTATGATAGCGAAGAATACTATGTTTATTCAGAAGAAACAGATGGGTAAGTCAATGAACTAATTTAATAAATTTATAACTAACGAATATTTTTTGTTTTAGAAATAATACAAACAAAAATAATAACGATATAAGTAAACCTATTCCAAATCCGAAACCAACAAATTCTCCATCTTACAATGAAGTTCATCCATTACCTCCTGTTGAAACCAAAACATCTAAACCAAATATTCCCGATCCAAGATATGCAGCACCGAATTACAGACCTCCTGTTAGTTATCCCGAACCACCCCCAGCAAGACCTTTACCGCCACCACCGAGTGCACCATCAACAACATCTAGGTAACTTGAAATTATATTTACAATTTATAAATCATATATAATTTTACTTTTAACTTATAGACCTGTACCGTCAATATATAAAGATATAAATCAACCAAAAAATGTTCAACCAGCTACTATAGTCGGTGCCCCAGATGATGATGGAAATATAGTTATTGATACAAAAGACTTGCCTCAGAATAAGTGGACGAAGATTGTACCAGGTGAAAAACTCTGTATTGCAGGCTATGTGAAAGATGAGTTGGGCCAGTGTATTGGTGAGTTTTTTCATTAATTAAATGTTACGAATCAGTGTTTTTTATGTACTTTTTTTTAAAGATCTGGATGAGTGCAGAACAGGAAGGCACATTTGCAGATCAAACAGTGAAGTTTGTCTTAATACACAAGGAGGATACACTTGTCTTTGTGCACCAGGATACATTAAAAATCCTTCAAATGGAATATGTATAAGTCAATCCCAACCTAGTCCACCTAGTAAGTACAACATATTACGTATTTGATAATTTATAGATAACTTGAGATAATGAGAAAAAAATTTTAGTTCCGATCATACCTCGTTGGTCCCCCCGCCCGGTAAAATCATGCAACGTTGGTTTTCAAATTGACACATCGACTGGGGAATGTATAGGTAAATTTTATATTAACTCATTGTTGATCTTAAGATTTGAAATTTTAAACATAAAAAAATATTTTAAGATATCAATGAATGTGCTGATGAGACATCTCGATGTGCATTGAATGAAATATGTGTCAATACACCTGGAGGATTTAGATGTCAGTGCAATGAAGGCTATCAATTAGTCGACGGACGTTGTCAGCCATTATATAGACCTCCTGTGTACCGACCATCACCTCGTCCTATTTACAGACCTTCGAGTAAGTTGTATTTGAGATTGATATAGGTATTTTAAATTATTTTAACCATGTATTTCTTTAATTAATATAGCACAAGCTGTAACAGTAACAAGTTCTCCCAGATTTGTTTGTCCTTGGGGCTATAAGTCTGAAAATAATAGATGTGTGGGTAAGTAAATGTCATTATTAGATATAATATTTTTTGAAATAACATTTACTATTATTGAGATTTTTAGATATTGATGAATGTTCTGATGGAACACATACATGTGTAGCAGGGCAACAGTGCATCAATGCTCCGGGTGGTTATATGTGTAGATGTCCACCGGGACACAGGCTTTCATCTACAGGAGGGTGTGAAGATATTGATGAATGTAGCGAAACAGGAGGAAAGGTGTATTTTCTGTTTATGTAAAATTACTCAAGTCAGATAAAGTAATAGATTATTTAATATAAATTATAGAGTTGTTCACCTTATGCAACCTGTGTAAATACACCTGGTTCATTCCGATGTGACTGTCGAGAAGGATTCAAAACTTCTGACCATTCACATCAGCTATGTACGGATGTAGATGAATGTAACGGTGGAAAAGGACCTTGTCATCAACAGTGTATAAATGTTTGGGGATCTTATAGGTGTGCTTGTGATCGTGGATATCGGCTTCATTCAGACAATAGGTATTTTATTTACAAATTCATATGGAATGAAAAAAGAGTGTGTATAATATGAAAAAAAAAATTTTTTAAGAACATGTATTGATGTCGACGAGTGTTCTGAACATAAACTAATTTGTGTTGGAGAATGTAAAAACATTCCAGGCAGCTACAAGTGTACATGTCCAAAAGGATACAGAATGGGAATGGATGGCAGAAGTTGTATAGGTAAATATAACTAAAGTTGATTATAGTAACAGTAGTAGAATAACTGTTTATATTTTAAAGATATTGACGAATGTGAGACTGGGGAGCTCATTTGTGGAGATGATGAAATATGTCAGAATTCAAGAGGCGGAGCTCAATGTAGGTCTATCACTTGTCCAACCGGATATATAAAAGAGCCTGGAAGTAAACAGTGAGTATTATCACAAATTTGAATTGATAATCGATAAAAATATGCATGTAACTTATGGTTGTTTTAGTCGATGTCGTCGTACACCAGGATATTGTAGAATATCTGATATGGCTTGTCTGAGGGCTCCTGATAGATATTCATTTAATTTCATAACTTTTGTGTCCAAGCTGTATATTCCTACTGGTCCCAGGCCTCAGGTACATTGATACTGACTCGATTATATCTTTGTAAAATAATAATACAAATAATTGTTTTAAATTCCAAGGTGGACTTGTTTACTATGAGAGCACCAATCTGGAAAGGCGCCATTCTTAGTTTTGAATTAAGATTAGTGGATGTTCGCACACCAAATGGCATAGAACCAGCTACCATGGATTGTTTCAAGTATTTAAAGATATTCTAATTATTTATATGGGTATAATTATCATGATCTCATTTTTTAGAATGACTCCGTCTTCTCAGCAAGCCGTGGTGTCCCTGGTGAAACCATTAGTTGGTCCGCAAGAAATTCAACTAGAATTATCCATGGAATTGTACACATTCGGTCAATACGATGGAACAGCCGTAGCTAAAATATTCATTTATGTTTCCCAGTATGAATTTTAATGTAACTAGTGCCATTCAAACATAAATAATACATTTCATTCCATACACGATCACACAATAGATACTATAATTTCATCTAGCCGTATAATTAAATGTGTTATTAATTAATCATTGTGTGTTTTATTTTCGGCTCAAGCAATCATACATAATAACATTTCGAGTTATTCGATTTGGTTTATAGAATAAGCAGCCGAGCTCGCCAGTTCAAGTATTCAGGACATAATCTATTTTTGGAAGGCAGAAACTCTTGCATTTTCAAATAATTTACAAACATATCAGTTGTTCGAATTCGGCCACGCGATAAATATATCGATCCGGTATCAACAATTCAGACTGTCTTCATATAGAAAAATAAAAATTAATTAATAAAAATAAAACAGTTTTGAGGGGAGTTCCCAATTTAAAGTCACATAAACATATTATCAAGTTAAGCTTATCTATATGTACTGTACATTTTTCAATAAAACTCAATAAATAAACTGTGCGAAAAATCCTCGATCATGTCCTTTTGAATATGAGGTATTCTAATATATTTATTTGAATATCCAACCCATAGAGCAAGATCGTAGAAGGTCCTGAAAGAGAACTAGTTGAAGTATAGTAGCCTGAAGGCTGTGAAGTCTAGAGTCTCTTCACTAGTACTACAGTTACAAAGGACACCGCCACAATTCTCTTCTTTTTACACACTAAAATAAACACAAGGTATATTTTATAAAATACGAACAAAGGGAATAAGATGCAAGATAGAAATTTTATAAATAACTATAGTTTGCTGCTCATGTTTCCCTTCCTGAATTGAGGTTTCGTTGAGAAAATCTCACGATTTACAATTATTAGTCCCAGTGAATGCCGTAAAAGATAATGGTGTTCATTAGGGGGATGCATCGTTTTAATTTTGAATGGTTGGCCTTCTCGGATGTATGGCCATATTTTCCGGTTTGAGGGGTTTTATACGACGATATTTGGAGTAAAATGTCGCGGACAGGCGACTATAAAAGTGTGCTGCAAATTGGCAACTCCTGGGGAACCTCCATCTAAATGCCAACAGTTGCCTTTTACGATAATATATTATATCAAACAATATGTCTGTGTCTATTAGCATTATGCATTATTATATTGGGGATGTACACCGCCCTATCAAAACCGCCCAATTGCTGCAAAGGACAACCGTTGGCATTTATTTGACACTAACCACCCCCTTCTTTGAGTAATGCTTCGATGGGATATTCCCGGAAATCAATACATTTTTATTAAATTTATTGTCATTTGATAAAGAAGGATCAGACCTTATATTTTTATATAGCTTAATTTTTATAATATTTAATATTAATTATTTTCGTAATATTTAATACATGGTGTTCGGTTGTTCCATCATATATACAAAAAAAGGTCATTCTTTGAAAAAATGCCCATCTTTTTTATCCTGTAAATAATTTCTAAATATCCTCATCTACCGCTGTCATTAAAATATTTTATAAATGCGTTAAATTTGTTTATAATTTTTTATTAATTTCTACAAAAATTCATCTCCAATAAATTTATATACATAGTTGATAAAAAAAAAATTTTCTTCTATGAAACTCAACTCCTAATATTAAACCATTCTAATAGTTTGTCCTCCCTATTTCAAGAAAAATTAGGTCACTTTAATTACCTAATACCTTTATTTTTTACCGTGTCTTAATATGTTTATTTTGGTCAGCGTTTTCATGAAACTATGACAATTCAGACAACCAATGTTTTCTTCACTAAATCACTACTGTTCCATGAAAACCCAATAAAAATGTTATAAGTATTTCCCGGCATATTGGTGATTTTTACGTTAAATTGCACAATAATTGATAATCCATCCCTTATCTCAGTCTCTTAAATCAGAGATCAGGAGAACTCTGTTCTTTTAAATATTGTATTAAATTTTAACATGTATATATAATATAAAGGAAAGACCACCATATTACCCTTGTAGAAATAATATAGTCACTAATTAGTACAGTGTAGGTATTGTCGTTTCCATTAACATAAAATTTTAATAAAACAATATTTCATAATCACTAGTATTGTCGCCTTGTGGCCCAGTGGTTAGTGTAATGCATGGGATTCCTAGGCGTACGTACACCGTAAAGACGGTAATAGAGTTGCTTTGCTGTAATTTTCATCTATTTTTTATTAAATTAGTGCCTCGCTAGAGGCTTATACAAGGCATTAACTAACAAATAACCGATAATAAGTGTAGCTAAGTAACTCTACTATCGTATTTACGGTAACGTATGCCTGGGAATACATTACTGGGAGTTTGGCAAAAACGGTGTCCACTGAAGTTACTTGGTAGATCTACTAGATCTGAGGAGACTCCCGTCAATAGGGAAGGCGTCACGGTATTTATTATAAAGGGCTCTATGAGATGTATTTGTAGGTTATCCGGGTATTTATTAGATATCCGGGTAATGCGAGGGTCCAACCCTAAAGCTCCACGGTTGAATTGTCCCAAGCATGCAGTGGTAAGGTTACAATAAGCTCATTGTCTGGCTAAAACGTCAAATATCAAGAGTACCTTTCCTTGTTTATCGCTTGTTACACAATATAGCCTCAGCCTTACAACTATAAAGGCCTCTGCTCTATTATTCCACATCAAAGCCTCCACTCATTGATATTTGCACTAGATTATTAATAATCAACACAAAGATGCCGGCGATAGTACAACCAACCCAAATTATTTATAATAATATTATAAAAAATATATTTATATTGCTGCTTTATTCTGAACCTGGATACTGTCTTCGCTTTAATAAAATTTAAGTTTAGGTGTATTGTAGGTAGGTAGAACTTAAAATAATTAAATGAAAGGAATGGTACATTGAATGTAACACAACCACACCTTGATTAATGGTCCAAGTATTTTAAAAAGTTCAAGAATCTTGCTTATTTACTTATTAGGTGATTGACCCCTGATTTGAATTTGTATTATATTAATTCTACGTCATAGAATTAATGAAACAACAATAGTACGTAAACAAGAACATGTTTACAATATTAGTTCTTGTTGATGCAAATACGGTCAGCAACCTTAGGAGTTATGACAACATAGTTGTTTATTCATTTGAACTTGTCCTTGAAAATGAATTTTGTTTTTGTTACCCTATAATGATAACATTTTATATATTGACTCATTATAATAACTGAAGATTCACAAAGTGTCATTATAAATTATTTTATTATTATTATTTTTTTTATACGAAAAAAATCTTTAATAATCGTACTGGCATTAAGTAATTACGATAAAAATATTTTAGCTTCAATTAAAAACAAGTATAATATACAGTGTAAAGTGAAATTTTTGAGGATTTCATCCCAAAAATTGATGAATTTAGAAATGTTAACTTATCCCAATCAAACAGGCAAATTATACCCGCGGAGCTCAAAATCGTTTTCGTATTTGAGATGTAGAAACAATGCATTTACCCATTTTACTGTGAAATATAACTGAAGATATGAAGAGACATGTTTACAGTATAATGTTTGCCAGGTAACTAATCACGCATTGAGCCACTCATGCGATATATATGGTAATCAATGAGAATATTTTAAGAGGAAGTAGGGTCAGAGATCCAAGCCAAGAGAATAGAATACTACAATATTCGTTTGACTTTGGCACGTCTCTGGGTAGGGTATATTTAATATAAAATAGTATGGAATGTAATATTTGACAATACTCGAATCGATTGAACGGTTTGAAATTTAGTGGAACCTCCACGCTATGCCAACTTTTCGAATTTCCGCATCGAAACTTCATTGATTTGTTAGGAAATAACACACAACTAAATCTGGATTGAGTTTACGACACACAATCACTAGTAATTTGAAAGGATTAGTCGGCTAGTAAAGAAGCTGCTAGTGAGCATGTATGGAAATTGAGTATTACTGAGCAACAGGAAGCGTGCGACAGGGAGGGAATATAGCAGCCAGAGGGGAGTGAGAGGGACGCGTGTAGACAGATGGATTCAGAGTGAGAGGACCACGATGCAGGGAACAAAGCAGACAAGGACACAATATCACATTACATATAAGAGCGACAAGGATACACATATTGCATTTCTTCCCGTGTGCTTTATGATAAAATGCGCTTTGAATATTTCAATACCCTCAAACTTTTACAAATAAATAATGTTACAAAAAATAATATTATTCACTGCAATGTACCTGATTAGTGTTGTCTCGATAATCCGACACATAATATGAAGTTGCCAACTGTCGGATTATCGAAATTGTTCGTATGTGGGTATCGCAAATGTATTCGAAAAAAATATTTTATTATTAATTAAAAATATTAATTACGTATTTAACGACACAATACACACGCGACAGTCGTCACAGAAACAGCCGATTCCAAGATGGTGGCCCAAACCAGTGCAGTGAAAGATTTGACCAAACTCGATTCCAAAAGCACTAATTGATATTTTTAATTATTATTTTTTAAATCTTTAGGTAATGAATAATAAAAAATATTTAATTTATTTTTTAAATTATTATTGAGATACTAGGGTAATTTTAATTGAAATTTTCAATTTGTTAATGTTTTTTTTATCGATAAGGAGAATTTTTTTATTTTCAAAATTATTATGCATTATCAAATTTTACATCTAAAAATATTTTGAATTTAAATAAATTATATTTATGTATATAATATATATTAAATGTATATATATATATATATATATATATATATATATATATATATATATAAATATATATATATATATATATATATATATATATATATATATATATATATATATATATATATATATATATAATAAAATACGAAAATCCGACATTCATGTAATTCAACTATAAAAATGTCTAAATGACATTTTTTGCCGACGTTTCAAATTCATTATCATTGAAAAAATTGTAGCACGAATATCCATCTCCTTCAACATCACTTTTCAACTTTAAGTATAGTTTTCCCCAAAGATAAATAAAGATATAAACTTTATTGGTTTGATTTTATATCAGAAATTAGTTGAATAACATATATTTTATATTTTTAATTTTGATATATATATATATATATATATATATATATATATATATATAGCAGTTATATATATATATATATATATATACTCTAAGGATTGTTGAGGGATCCGCACATACATACATATATACAACATACACACACCTTACACAATTATATATATCATTCTACCATCCCCTAAAAAATTGACAGTTAATTGCAGTCCTCCCTGTATAAAAAGAAGAAAAAATCTTAATTGTGGTTTATTTTATATTTTTCCGATATAAGTGTGGCGTGGGAGGGGGTTTATGTACTAACAGGCGCCTCTGATTAGAGACAAATAAATAAAAAAATGTATTATTGAGACTACACTGTATTCTATTTTGCACCCGCATTGGTCTCAATTAGTCACATTTTAATAAACTAAGCTGTAGCCCAAGCAAATTTATGGTTTGTTTATGATGTTCGTAGAATAAGTACTCTTTTTTTCGGTTTGTAGATCAAATGTCAAACTTGAGACATGGTAAGAAGTGACATAATTTACCAACGGGATACTACAATATTATATTATTTTACAATAAAACGAATCCTAAAAGGTCCTGATTGGTCACACCACAAATATATCATTATTCGCGTTCTTTTTTATACTGGTTTACCCAAATAAAATAAAACCGCATGGTAAAAAATAATTAGAACAAAGAAATAATAAGCAAACCGGTTTTTTTTAAATATATATTTTTCTTCACTGTCCATAGTGGATAATATGCAATTTGTTAGGTCTAGCTATAATAAAAATTAATGCATTTCATTTAGTTATTCGAAAATGTTCCGTTAAACGGCGTTTGGCCTTGATTGGATGATATTCAGATAAAACAAATTGGAGCACTTCAAGACACTCAAACATTCTTATTATTTAATTGTGTTAAATGAGAAATTCAAAAGACGGAAACTAATTTGGAAGAATAAACCAACACGAGCCGGTTTCCTTTATGAATGCAATTATTCTTTGAAAGTAGGTTACGCGTTCATTTCGCTGGATAAAAGATAATTCACAAAATTATATTGTTTTCACATAAAACAATCACAGATATTTAAATTATTTGTAATTTATTCGGCAGCTTTGCTATTGTCGTAGAATACCAGTCCTCCCACATATTATTGAAAGTGATATGGACATTTAATAATGACGTGTTTGATCATGAGCCAGGTTTACTTA
Source organism: Agraylea sexmaculata (assembly GCA_022606485.1). Lineage (NCBI taxonomy): Eukaryota > Metazoa > Arthropoda > Insecta > Trichoptera > Hydroptilidae > Agraylea > Agraylea sexmaculata. The sequence goes on along the minus strand of JAGTTH010004987.1, from coordinate 53,523 downwards.
TAAAAAGCAATGATAGTGTGTAATAATCAGAAATATTATACCTACTCTATTATATACGGGATGGAAAATAAATAGATCAAATTAATTAATAACACACTCTTTATTTTATGTATTTTTGTAGATCAAATATCAAGCTTTAGATATACTAACGGGCTTGATTTGTCACACCACGAAATGTTATTATTACAACATAACCATTTGCCAATCACAGTCGTTTGCCAAATTAAAACAAAAGAAACAAATAATAACTCTATATAAAAATAAATACCATATATAAATCAATAAATAATTGAATATGTGATTTAAAAAACTGGCACATTTCACATTTTAACCAAAATTTTTTAAAGTGTGTTTTTGATTTTTAATATTTTGTTCAACCAATAAGTAAATAGAAAAAAAGTAAGGAATGCATTCTCAAAGGTAAGTTTAAAGAAAACATTAAGCATTATTATTTTACTTAATTATTTTTAAACTTTTTTGCATTTCGAGAGAACTAAGATTAACCCATACTTTTTTATTACATGTTGTTTTATAATTTGGATTGATTTGTGTGAATTTATCCTGTTGCTAAAGTGTAAAACTAACGATGTTTTAAGATTATATAATGGCTATATTATTAACAATATTTTTATTATATTTTAATTAAAGCTCGAAAACAAATTCGAATCAAATCGGGTAAAAACAGATAAACGTAGGTACATCTTCTTTGGAATCATCATTTTAAAACAGCAAAATATGAAATTCTGATAGTCATATTTTAATTATTGGGTTGAAAAGAATCCCATACAACTAATATAAAAAAAAAACAAGATGGCGGACCAGTGGATGAGTTTGACAGAGGCTACACTAATTGTCTCATTCAGACTCTTCTGCTTGATCTGACATTTATATATCGCAAAGTGCGTAAGTGCAAAAAAATCTGTGTGCTCTTAAGTCTTTATGGAACTGAGCCATAAATTGCATGTATGAAACGTCAAAAAATGTTGATTTTCAATCATTATTTAACCTATTAAGTGGGACTTTTTCGAAATAGTAAAATAATCCTATTTGACCGGCAACTAATGTAGATTCATCCATTATTTATAACACATTTCATTCTCTGTCAATAGAAGGTATTTAATCGTAAATTGTTAAATTTTATAAATAATATTCAGTACCGAGTGACACGTGACATGCAGTGTTACCAGATTGAATATGTGGCTCAGTTCCATAAAGACTTAAGAGATTTTTTTTGAACTTACGATATTATACTCTGGAGCAGGCAATATCTGGTTGTCTGGCATTATTAACGATTTGGGAGCTCTTTTTATATGAACAGTATATTATAGTATTCTATGTTTTAACAATTTTAATTATTCCTCATGGATGGATTAAGATCAAAATGTAAGTTGTGGGTGATTATTGCAAAATAATGCAGTGTAAATCCATTCATACTTTGTAGTATGATTATTTTTGTACAGTACAAATAAACATAGATATCTGGCGTGTGTGTATATTTTGTTGGGCTGATTTAAATAGTAGACGAGGTAAAATATAACGAGTGTGTTATGGTAAGTAATATTGAAAGGGCATATGGTTTCGGTGATCGATATGGTTTAGTGTAGGTGTAGAGTATTTCAGCGTTGGCTCTTTATTTTTAGTTGAGTTTAAGTGCAACAGTATGGAGTCATGGAGAAGTTGTTAATGCCAGCTCGCAACACCGGAAGGTGCAACTTTAAACAATATACTAAAATTAAACTACTCAATGGACGTATTTCACCTTTATAACCCTGTCTGACGATTTCCGTAGCAAATCATAACCGCGACCCGATTATCAATACATACATTCGGCGGTGGCACGTGTAACCACACGTGCACAATTATTGCACCCACTGAAAACAACAATCAACGACTATTATGATCATAGATATAAATATTAGACATCGCATCGCATATAAATAAGTCGTGTAGCCCGTGTATTGTTGCACTATTCGATAAAGGCATAAGTGTGTCTGCGCCCTCAACACGTTTCTGAGTGTGGCTGTGACAATATTTTAAACATCTTAAAGTAGTCTTTGGTAAAAACTGAGCCTAGATCTATTTGAGTCCATATGACATGTAGTAACAATGCATTTACCCATTTTACTGTGAAATATAACTGAAGATATGAAGAGAGATGTTTACAGTATAATGTTTGACAGGTAACTCATGTTTTTGGCCACTTGATCCACTTGAACTAAACACGCATTGTGCCACTCATACGATATCTATGGTAATCAATGAGAATATTTTAAGAGGAGGTAGGGTCAGAGATCCAAGCCAAGAGAATAGAATACTACTATATTCGTTTGACTTTGGCACGTCTCTGGGTAGGGTATATTTAATATAAAATAGTATGGAATAGAATGTAATATTTGACAATACTCGAATCGATTGAACGGTTTGAAATTTAGTGGAACCACCACGCTATGCCAACTTTTCGAATTTACGCATTTTGGCCACTTAATCCACTTGAACTAAACATTTAGCCACTCATCTTATGTTTATATCTATGATTTTGACATAATATATGCTGTTTCAGGAGAATACTCTGGTAAGGGGTTCAAATCGCTCAAGTTAAAAAAAACAAGATTTGACCGGTTATTACGACTGGGAGAATATAAAAAATAAAAAAATTTAATTAAATCCCGATAGATCGTCTCGATCCAGGTTTACTCTGATTTCCTGTATTGTAGGGTAAATACTGATTATTAAATCGATGACCTGTGCAACTAATAGTTAAGATCACCGATAAACAATTAATTAAAATGTTATGTCTAAAAAATAATAAATAAAAATTATCGGAAGATTTCTTTAACTCGAAGCTCCATATTAATAATTGTGCAAAAAATAAACAATTAATTAAAATGTTATGTCTAAAAAATAATAAATAAAAATTATCGGAAGATTTCTTTAACTCGAAGCTCCATATTAATAATTGTGCAAAAAAAAGAACGTTAAAGAAAGAATTAAAAATTAGAACGTTATACCGCAAACGGCTATGATAAGTAAAATCGCAACTAAGAAAGGATCTGTATGGAAAATAGAAATGAGTTCAAGTTTTATTTAAAAAAATTAACTCATCACTGACCGAAAAGGAATAGGCACTTTGTTGTGTTTTAAAAATAAAAAAATGTAAAAACCTTCCTCGAGGCTTATATAAATAAATAAATAAAATATTTCTCAATAACTCGATATACAATAATGCATATTAAGGAAAACCTTATCATTCTTAATTTAAGGAGTAAAATCGTGATTTTTTTACAGAATATAAATAAAAATAATTTATAAAATACTATGTCAAAAATAAATAAACTTTTATGGCCACCCATAATAATTCTAGTCGGGATCTTAATTTAATAATTTAACGAAGGGGTACTCACTTTTAAAAATACGTTTGTATAAATTTTGTTTTGTAGATTACGAAAATATTTGATAAATTTTAAAACTTCACAAAACAATATGTAATTTTTTTATTTTGAAAATATCCTGTTGTGGTGTATGGCCTGAAATGTACAAAATTTATTACTACAAATATAAGTAACTTTATTACAGGGAAAACTACGGCTCGCGAGGGTTTATATAATTATTTGCTTCTGAATTTAAAAAAAAATATATCAAAACCTGTCAGTCACTTGGGACGCTGCTTCTACCGCCTCGCCGCCTCGCTAATTCAAATTCTATTGCGTCGCTATCTGTCACTTTACGTGGATTTTCATTTCTAACAAGAAATTAATATTTGCTTTGATTTCTAATATTTGCTTGTATCGAATTGTTACAGACAGCTGAAGGTGTTCACTGCCCGCGTATGTTTTGAGTATACATGTATTCATGACCGGTCATGTTCGAAAGTATGGCGGAATATTGCATGGCGCTTAGATAAAAGTTCATTAGTTGCGATTGATAATTTAAAATCAAATTTATTGATTTCCCAGTAGTCGTATAATATTTATAGTTTTATTGTTGTAGTATCGTTGTAAGTTTAATGGTTGTTCGAAGTAAATCCACCAATGTGGGTCATTGTACCTATAAATATAATTAGCATAATCTAGAGTCGTTAGTCTGAATATTATTGATTGATTGAGCGATCTAGTTTGGTTTATTTCAAATTTGAATTGCATTCTATTGTAATGACTGGTTTCGCTTGTTGGGTGGCGGCAACCAACCAACACACACGCGGAGTTTGAGAGCCACACATGTATGTTACGATCCTTCTATCCACACATCGACGGCCAAAGATTCTCAAATGTGTATATTTGAACTGATATACTTATCAGTGCACTCCGATAAGATTCTTATGTGATTTTATGTATTAATGGCGAGTGAGAGAGCGCCTGCGTTGCATACATAGCCAAGCCACGGATGTTCCATATTCGAATTTGGTTATCTTTTAGTCTGTGGTCGATGGTATTTAATTAGATATCGTTCGGTGTGTTATATAATGGAATTATGGATGAATAATATGCGGGGTGTAGCAAAGTTGGACATCGTCGTGTTGGCGGTCGATTCTTTCCCACCTCGGTTCCCCCAAGCCTTTGGAGCTGGTACCCGCCATTCGGGCCGCGACCGTCGAGTCGTGAGGACGTTTCATTCAAATAACCCTCCGAATACCACACCTGGACTGAGGCATATCGCAACAAATCGAACTAGTAAACTCGTAAAAAGAATTGAAAAAAAAAATTAAATTAAAAACCCGCCACCGAAATCCGAAAGGCCGAAGATAGTTTTTCGAATTTCGAACACACTACCTGTTGGATGTCCCCGAGGAGGAATTTTACCGCTCACGTATTATGTCGTCGCTGCTTCCTGACACTCCTTTGTTCGGTGAGTACTAACTTTTTATTTGACCAAGTGTCTTGTCTGGCTTTCGATGTGTAAACAGCTTTTCTGGTGCGCTACGCCATACAATAATATAACCTCTCTTTGTCCGCAAAGTTCCGCCCGCGCCTCAGCCTCCAAATAACTATACTTACGTGTGTTTATATTTTATAAGTGCAAAAGTCCATTTGGAAAGATTGTGCAATGGCCGAAAGTCACGACCGACGCCGACGGATTGTTCAAAAAATAATCGTAAATTGCGTTACGATGCTATTGCGAGACTACGGCTAAAAATAACCGAAATAGATCGATTGTTAAAAACTACATAATACATTTGTTAATCCCATTTCTAAGCACGTTCTTTTCAATTAACAATAAATTTAACCCTTAGATACACAACCTTAGTGACGTTTGATTACAAATTACGAGTGGAATAAATTCACCCCTAAAAGTAGAGAAAACCTTTAAAACATAATACCAACACACGTTTGCACAGCAAATGTCAAGTAATAAAAATATTAGATATTTTACAGCTCGTCAATGTGCTCAAGTTCTCAAATTTTTAAAAATTCACATAGCGGATTAATATTATTTCGAATTTTTTTTCGAAGAAACAGTTTTTTTTATACCGAATTCTGACACCATTTTGATTTTGTTTCTAATTTATCCATATATATTTACGATTTTACCAATAATAGCCGTTTGCGGTATACGGTTCTAATTTTTAATCCATTTATACTCCACACAATTATGGTTCAAGAAACAATTTAAGTGGAGCTTCGAGTTGAGGAAATCTTCCGGTAATTTTTATTTATTTATTTTATAGACACAACAATGTGTTAATTAATTGTCTGTCTGTGATCTTAACTATTACTAGTTACACAGGGCACCGACTTAATAATCAGTATTTACCTTACAATGCAGAAAATCAGAGTAAACCTGGATCAAGACGATCGATCGCGATTTTATTAATATCGTAATAACCGACCTTCACGCTTCTTCAGTATTTATTAATAATTAAAATTAAATATAATTTTTATTACTTTTATATTGGTGCTAAACATTCATGATGTGGTTTAATAAATAAAATAATTATTAATTGGTTAAAAAAATTTTTTTTAAGGCTATTTAATTAAATGTAATTTTAAATTTTTATTACTTATATATTGGTGCTAAACATTCATGATGTGGTTTAATGAATAAAATAAAATAATGAATAATACAATTTTTTATTTTAATGAGTGGGATTTGAACCCATGAACACGCGCTGGTGTCACTGAAAGATTGTTTCAATATTTTGATTGAATGTTTTTGTATTGTATTGATTATTATTATATTATAATTCGATCAGTGCGATCAATTAATCGCGTTGGTACGGGGGATTCCCATATCTCAATTACTCATTAAATACACAATCAAACGAAGAGAGAGAAGTGAACGGTCACTTATTTGGAATTAAATATGAACCCCAGAGTGAAGAGGAATGGATGCATTGTCTATGGTTGTATGGGAATAGTATTAGTGTGGGTGGAAGTAGCAGACATCGCCATCGCCAGCTGGTTGTTGGACTTATACAGACATCGTTATAAATGTAACGATATCAATGTGTTTGTGTGGTTTTTTAATTTTGAAATATGAACGCTGCGGGTGTTTATCTATCCCACACACCATGACACACTACAACTCTTTCGGGGTTAAATGGCCTTTTGTAACACTCTTTTCATTGTTTAAAATGGTGTAATGCCGCTCTAGCTCCGGCTACACACTGCACTGGCCACTTCATCATTTATAACAATATATACACATATAAAAGCCTAAGGTGTGAATATGGATGGAATATGGGAAATATATATAATTGTCTAACTGTGTGTATGTTATATGTCGGTATGTCTGTCTGTACGGGTCAATCTTTCAACCATCCTTAGACTATACATATACATTTAAAATATAATATATACAGAGTCGCTATATACAGAAAAATAGTCCTTAATATATCAGGGTACAAGCATTAAAATTCTGTGTGCTCTTAAGTCTTTATGGAACTGAGCCATATATTCAAAATAGACTAGAATATTTGGTAGTGAGACTGCATTTATATTTGTTGATTATTGAAGATATGCGAAAATAGCCCATAATATGTATGAGATCTGGTACAGATTCGTCACAAATTTGTTTGCCGTCCTTATGGTTCCTTATGTATGAAACGTCAAAAAAGGTTGCTTTTCAATCATTACTTAACCTATTAAATTTTTTCGAAATAGTAAAATAATCCTACTTGACCGGCAACGAATGTAGATTCATCCATTATCTATAACACATTTCATGTCTCTGTCAATAGAAGGTAGTTAATCGTAAACTGTTATATTTTATAAATAATATTCAAACGGAGTGACGCATGACAGGCAGTATTACCAGGTGAAAAAAAATTATTATTACAATTAATACAAATCTCGAAGCGGGTATTTTAATGATAATATTATTAAATTAATTTCAAAATAATATTAGAGATATTTAATAATGCATAATAAATGACAATTCTCAAAAAACAGTATTTATCGGGAGACTCGCTTTTTAATTTTTGTGATGAGTGTTGTCATCATATGAAAACCGCGTTATATTATTTTATTAATAATTTTAATAAAAAAATTCAAACTTCTTTCGAATGAAAAAACAAACAATTTATTATCTTCGTATTAAAAACAAATCAGAACATTTAAAAATATTAAATAATTTCAAAATATTTTTAGATGTATTTAATTTTATAATGCATAATAATTCCACATTTTTATATTTCATTTTAAAATAAAAAATTTCTTCTGATCGATAAAAAACACCTTAAAGCAAAAATGAAATCAAAACTCAAATATAACCGTCCTATTAAAAAACCAAGTAGAACATCAAAAAACATTAACAAATTGAAAATTTCAATTAAAATTACCCTAGTTTAAAATATAATGAATACCGAGTCGCTATATACAGAAAAATAGTCCTTAATATATCAGGGTACAAGAATTAAAAGTCTGTGTGCTCTTAAGTCTTTATGGAACTGAGCCATATTTGCAAAATAGAATAGAATATTTGATAGTGAGACTGCAATTTAAAAATGCATATAATACCTATTATAAATTTTAATTTCAATTAATCTATAAAGTAAAATGTATTTATTGTATGTTTACGTAGAATACGGAAAAATAATCAACTTTAAAATTAACGGCGTAACATATATATATTTAGTATTTTTTTACAATTTCATTTTATTTATTATAGGTATTTCGTTTATAAAATATAATATTTTTTTTTATATAACACTATTCAAGCCGCTGTAAATCGCAAAAATTAAAACCTCTATCCGATAATAAGCACCAAAATATATAAACTATGTACACAATAATAATAGTGTTAACTAATTAATGTAGGTGCCCTTTGTTTCTCTCGTTTGCAGAGCAAATAACAAACTTTAAACATGCTCCGAGGCGAGATAATTTACCAATAGGTATATTACTAATCACAGACGTTTAGTTTAGCTTTGCGCGTGTCTATAGTTTAAGATTTAACCTATAAATATACGAGTCAATGGAATGGGAATAATATTTTTTAAATCTTGATTACCCGTCTGAATTAAAGTTTACTCTGATTTTCTGTGTATTGGGAGCATTATAATAACAGATGTTTTAAACTATGTAAAAATCATCCATATCAGGTGTAAATATTCACGTGTAATCTCACCAATTGCGATGGGTTGATCCGCCAGACGTTGTTTCAAGATAAATAGATCGGATTCATGTCGAAACAATGCACGATTTAAACAGCTGGTTTGGCAATATTTCTAAATAAGAATCAAATAGACAATGTGGCATTTACATCTAATCGGAATTCGGAATTTGGGACGCAAAAAGTTTTGATTTATAAACTAAAATACACGCCGAAGGCTACAAACGCCGCCATTACCATTATCGATACATATTTCACATTTTTTAGGCGGATGCGTAAAAATGTATTATTGAATGAACACGGATTACTATATTCATATAATTTTATTTATAATAATTTGATATTTATTTGACAAATTTTACTTACTTATAATTTAATTATACCGGTCGAAGATATATAATGTATTTTTATCAACCCCCACGGTTATCGATCCACTTTGTTATTATTTGTCCATTCGAATATGAAAATTCATTGTGAAAATAACGGGTCAGGTGATTTAATACACTTGGTTAGTTCTGCGGTTTACTGTACCTTTTTTCCTAATATAAAAATAATCTAAATCTTGTAATAAGAAAAAGCGCAGTGTGAGAGTTCCTAGGCGTGCGTCGCCGTAAACGTACACCGTAAAGACGGTAATAGAGTTGCTTTGCTGTGCTTTTGATCGGTTTTTTGTAAAATAATGCCTCGCCCGAGGCTCAGATGAGGCATTAACTAACAAAAACCGATCATAAGTATAGCTAAGTACGCCTTTAGGATTTTTACAAAACGTAATAAATTTATTATACATATGTACTGGAACGTATTTCTTGGTTACAATTTCGAATACATTTTTGAATGCTCCGATAAAATTATTTTTTATTTAATACAATTGGTTTTTTCTTCTATAAAATTAGCGCAAAGCAGTTTCGAGAGTTTGTGTCAGCCACTCGATTTTCTTATGCAGTACCGATTTCTTAATAATTTCATAATTAAAAAAAATATATAAACTAGTCCACAATTGAATAATAAACATTATCGCCCTGTTAAGTTTATTTAATAATTCAGTTGAAGTATTAGGCAGATTTTCAGCATATTGTGGTGATTGTCGAAATATGTAATATATCAACTGCTCCAGCGTATAATATCATAAGAGCAAAAAAAAATCTGTGTGCTCTTAATTCTTTATGGAGCTGAGCCACATATTCAATCCGGTCATGTGTCACTCGGTTTAATTATTATTTATAAAATATAACAATTTATGATTAAATACCTTCTATTGACAGAGACATGAAATGTGATATAGATAATAGATGAATCTACATTAGTTGCCGGTCAAATAGGACTATTTTACTATTTCGAAAAAGTCCCATATAATAGGTTAAAGAATGATTGAAAATCAACATTTTTTGACGTTTAATACATACAATATGTGGCTCAGTTCCATAAAGACTTAAGAGCACACGGATTTTTTTGCACTTACGATATTATACGCTGGAGCAGGCGATATGATAGTTTGGGAAGAGTTGCCAAGGTCGGTATAGCAGCGGCGCGGTAAGCTAATGGCCGAATGTAGACCAGTTACGTCATATGAACCAAACACATATACAAGAGTCTCTGTGTGCCTCTTTGCTCGCTGCTTTTCTTTGTTTGGCTATAAGCTATATGGTAAACCATGCCTGGCCGACAAACACTCTTCGCAGTCGCAAACCAGCGGCCCTCGAACCAGTAATCACGATCACGAAGTTGAATACTACGCCGACAGCTGACCGGCCACACTTAACCCTTCAACAGCTGCCCTCTGTGTCTATGTACTTTGTATGTAGACACAGTGCACAGGTAACCTCATAGTTTACAAATGAAGAGCGTGCGCCAATAACAGCCTAAGTCCATCCGAGTAAATTGTTGGGAATATCAATTTTAAACTCTCTTTATTATAATCTAAAATTTCATAAGAATATCAATAATCAAATAAAAGTTACACGCGTTTTTCTTGAACAACTACTGGTTTTAAGCGATTGCTATTTGGACTTTGTCTACTATTTGTGATTACCGAAGTCGATATTTTAAGGTCGTGCGCTAATAACAGCCTAAGTACATCGGACTAAAAGGGGAAGGAGATGTTCCTTTGTACTTCTATGGACTTAAGCTGTTATTAACGGATAGCCTTTTTCTTATAATTCATTTATTTAAAAAAATCTTATCTATATATCTTAGGCTATCGCACGCCCTTCAAATATAACCCACCCCTCAGGTCACACATAATTAAGACGGAGGGTGTAAACGTAGAGGGCTCATTGTGTGGCCGAGTACTTGTGAATTGCAACTTTGCACTAGTTAATGGTTCAATGGGTTATATAGAGGATGACGTCTTTGTTTCCTGGTGGCGGTTAAATAAATGGTTGACCGATTTCTGTCTGTCCTTTGACCGTGTCTGGCCTGTACCGTTACTTTATTCTACCACTCTATAATGGTTCGTGCTCGTGCTTTGTCTCTTTGTTAAATTATTTCAATAATAATACTGATTATTGAATAATTATCTTTAATAATTTATTAATGCAGTCCCTTAACTTAGTAAAAAGAGGTGTTTTCCCAATATATTTATGCAGAAAAATGCATTTTAAAAATATTTGTTTATGGATGTACTTAGTATAGTACAATTGTCTCAGACTTGTACTTTTGTGAGTGTGTTGCATGCATTTTATACACATACCAATTTGATACTAATACATTTTTAAAATTATTATTAAGAGAAACAGTCGTCTGGAATACCAAAGAACCTACATCTCTGATGGAGCTTTTTTGAGAGGGTTTTTTAGATACAACAACGTGTTAATTGTCTGTCAGTGATCTTAACTATTACTAGTTACACGGGTCACCGTCTTATTTACCTTAAAATACAGGAAATCAGAGTAAACCTGGATCAAGACGATCGATCGGGATTTTATTAATATTATTCCCGATCTCCTAGTCGTAATAACCGATCAAATGAATTTGCGGGTTTGAACCTATGACCACAGTATTTGTAGCCACGCTTCATATCCCCTGATCTATTACGCTGGCTATACATTGAAACAATGCTGTCGGTGTTTATTTAACAATACACTTCACACATAGAAGTTCAGGCCTAAAGCTTGGGATTCCTAGGCGTGCGTCGCCGTAAACGTACACAGTAAAGACGGTAATAGAGTTGCTTTTCTGTACTTTTGATCGGTTTTTTCTTAATAAGTGCCTCACCCGAGGCTTACACAAGGCATTAACTAACAAAAAACCATTCATAAGTGTATCTAAGTAACTCTACTATAGTATTTACGGTGACGTATGCCTGGGAATACATACTTATGTGAATTATACTCTACCTATACAAATTCACGATTATATTACCAGGAACTATATACCTACAAATCTAATTTGAGTATATTGTTTACCGTATTTAAAATTTATTTATGTATTACGTGATTTATACAGTGATGAGCCCTTTAAATCTAGTTTCCTACATTAGTTTCAGGTATTTCTTATATTAATTAGTCTGGGCAATAAAAATTGTATATTTTTACTCGATGATTTTAATCACGACGTAAAGTTTATTTCTGTAATTATTTCGCGATTTAACGTAGTGTTAATCACGGGTTACGCATTGTGCTCCCTGACTAATTACGGGTCTATAGTATTCGATAGTTAAATGAGGTCTCAGTTTACTATCATGTACACTGTTAATAATATTATTTCTATGTGGTGTCCAAGGCATAATGGTCATATTTAAAGTGTAATCATTGAATATATGTATATTTAGTTAATATTGTCAGATGTGATGATCTCTGGCGAGGGTGGCGCAAGAGTGCTCCAGCATCATCATGACGTCATCTTCTTGGTACAATGTTATACTCCATATTGTCTCTTCTTCACCGCCTTCAATATGGATTCTTTAATAATATATTACCAGCAGACAGTCCTTTCACATTTCAAACACATCTGCATATTCGCCGTTCTAATCACCGTGAAACTTGACACTTGATTGAATATATTAAAAAATAGATCACGATGAAAGGAATATTCGTATGATATTTTATGCCAAAAAAATAAATGACTCATCGCTTTCATGCACTATTCATATTTAAATACAGAGTGACCTTTGCACAAAATTTGAAAAATAATTAGGTTGCTAAGCCCATATAAACACCGTGGTCATGTGTTCGAATCCTGATCGAATTAATACAATCCCAATCTTCTATATATAAATTATTATCATACCTTGGCCAACAGGGTGAAAAAACAGGTTTTCAATTGCTCACAATCGTAGAGTACTACATTTTTATTACACAAATTGCTTTATTATATTAATAGAGAGAGATATATATATATATATATATATATATATATATATATATATATATATTGTATATTTATATATATATATATATATATATATATATATATATATATATATATATATATATGGTATAGAGTAGTTATAAATATATATATAGTATATATATATATATATATATATATATATATATATATATATATATATATATATATATATATATATATATATGAATTAATTAGATCTACTAGAAAAATCTTAAGACATATATAATTATATTAATATTTTTTATTTATAGTTTGTCCCGTGAATTAATGTACTCGTATGATAAGTATAGATGTACATCACATAATAAAATAATACAATAATGAAAAAATAATGCAATATTATAAAGGAAATCGTTGCAGAGCTCGAATACGTCAAAGCACTCCCTCTAGGACTAGTTTTGACAATTATATATATTATAATAATAGAATTATTATTTATTACAATTATGTAGTATTATGTACACTATTTTGTTTATTTAAAAAATATATCAAAGCATAATAAATTAGTCGAATGAAATATTTATTGGTATTATGTGTGCAATATTATTTCATCATACAGTGACGGGTATTTATAGTGAAAAGAAATGACTTAGTATGTACACATTTGAATATATATGGTTCAAATAACCCATAAATCATTGTCTATGAGATCATCCTTCCAAATATTGTCCACGCCCGATGTTCTTTGTGCTTGAAAATAATACGGAAATCATTTTTAAAAATAACCGAAAGATTCTTTGAATTTGTCTAGTGTTCGAAGTGGAAAAATATCTTCTGTTCACATAAATTGAACTAATTATTCAACGTGACAATCTACAGGATGAGGTCATCGTTCAAGTATAATCCCACTTTTGTGTCTCTCGAAAATATACTTCGGATATTTAAAAAACATACATATTAAATTATGACATTGATTAAACTTGAGTCCTAGGACGTACCTTAGAGAGATTCATGAGATTATCAAAATGAAAACAGTGGAAGAGTTTATCACCGACTTAAGCAATAAACACTATAACAAAATGGTTAACTTCTCCACTAACTCCTTAATATAAAATCAAATATGTTTCAAATAAGCGAAACTTTAAATTACCACTGAAATGTTTGACAGACATTTCATAAAAATTCTTTAACATATCTTTTTTCACAAACACATTTGATTTTGTCTGTCTCCACAGTCATTAATGATTTTACTATATTCGTATTTCACAATATTTTTTATTCATTTAGTATTAAGTATATGTTTCTGTAATTCTAATTTTATTTTATTATTATTATTATTTAGTAGTTATTATATATATTTTTGTAGTACTACCAGTGGGTCTTTGTATTTTTTTGATTGTACTCCGTATTAAAATAAGTAAAAGACTTATTATTATTATTAACTTTAAACAAATATGCAGGTTAAACTTAATAAGTTAAACGAACTGGTATGAGCAGTCTCAATATTAATTAAACGAACCTAGGGATGAATATTGAAATAACATAATATTTGGCAGGGCATAAAGCCCAGATTAAAGGGGTTGTGCCAGTTTAACGAGAATGGGAATCGCTTTTAATTATATAACCGTATCAAGCCATATATTATACACATACCACCGAAAATCCGAAGGATTTACACAAATATTTAAATAAAATACAGATTACCTATTATTATTTATATTAATTAAGGCCCTGAGAGACGTAACGTTTTAAATATATTTTTCTTATTATAATATTGTTCAGACACAATATATTATGTTTGTGACATTTTGTGTCCGCAAGATATGGACGGTTCTTTAGTCTTATACTTTCGTTTGCTCTGATTTGACCTTAAAGCGGATATGAAATAATAAAGTTCTTTGTTAAAATTTTATTGATATCGTTAAATTATACAATCGGAGCTTTGTAAGTATTCAAGTGAACACATTTTTTGCTCGGTTTATTAAACAACTCGAAATTCTTTTATTATTTGTATAATATTCATATTTGAACGGATGAATGTGCCATTCATCCGTTTAATTAACGGAACGCGACGATAACGATGTTGAAGATCATTATTGTTATTATATAGCATTGTTGGACGAACTCGTGTTCATAATGAATGGAGACTTCGTTTAAATTTAGACAATTTGCTGTTTGTTAATCTGAATATGAATAATAATATTCTGGGTCGCATTGTTTTGGTATAACCATAGTAAAAAAAATGTATGGGAAAAGTTTTTCAATAATACACGTTTCACGTGGGTTTTCAGTATTCTGAAATCAAAACAAAAACCAATTGATTTGTTCGTTGATATTTAATACAGTTTATATTGGTAAAAATCCTCTCTTTCGATCTCATTTGTAGTTATTTTCTTTCAGTTATTCTGATATAATTATAAATTTTTAGAGATCTACAAAAATTCAATAAGTACAAGATATAATTTTGACAGCTAACACGTTATATGAGACTATGATGAGACTTTTGGAAACAAAAGCTCCCAAACCCAGTTTTTGTTTAAATATTGGTAGGTAATGAGTTTTATTAAACTTATGTGGAAATATTTATTTGAGTATCAAAATATCGTATATTAATTTCCTCTAGTTTTATATTATAAAACGATGATTTCTGAAGATGTACATTTTTCTGCGTTTACTCGATTTGAATCTAAGCCCATTTATACTTTTTTTTTTAAATTCTTATTGATTCTAAGGTTGATAATAAGGTTATATAATATATGTCTTTATAATTTTTAATGATATTTTTACTTCATAAATACATCGAAATCGCACATACATATGTAGATCTTTTGGTCAAAGGTCATCAATGTCAAGTGTTATGTTATTTAATAATTTTTTTGTAAAAAAAATCTTGCGTACTTTTTGGAGGACCTTTAGAACTCATTATCTAGGCCAGCCCCTGGTTATTAAATAGCTTTTTATTTGAACTACTATCATTACTATCATTTTTAAAAAATTGTCATCACTGCTCAACTGCACAACGAGTAAACAAAAATAAATTCACGGCTGCCAAAGAAACGTGTTGTCGAGAGAATGTCTGAAGAGTTCTTCGGTCGGATTATTCTTGACATGAATATTAATTGTGGTGTGGAAGATAAGGGAGTTTTGCGAGCGATAAAGCGAATATAATCCCAGTCGTAAAAGAGAGGCCTTTTGTGTGATATTTGAGAAAATACACACACATACATTATATGTTATATATTCAAGAATAGGAACACATTTCAATAGGTTGTACACTTACATGTGTGTGGACAAATATGCTAATTTCCCTACACAACGAACTGCCATTGTCCCATCTAAAACGATGGTCGTTACAACATTTGTGTTACATCAACAACGTCTGGAAGTAGGATAATACTGCGAAAAATATTAATAAAACTAGCAAAATTTAATGCGTGAGAAAATACATTTAATCAGTAAGATATTGAACGTAACTTAATGCCTAATTTTGAACCTCATTTCTGTAATTGTATATGTGGTAGTGGAATGGCTTGTTGATCAACAGGTACCGGGAAGCTTTATATCGAACAAGTGTTTCTGTAAGTCATTAATTTATTATTAAAGGTCTGTGGTGACCATAATTAATAGAGCGATGACAGGTTATTATGGTTAGACCACCTGACAATTCAGCCAATTGTTACGTCCCATGAAAAAAATAAATACCATTGTTCCACACCGTGAATAAGTGAATGAGTGTTTATTAAATAATCGGGTGTTTAATTTATATTATTTTATTCCCATGCTTCATACAATTGAATCTATAGTATCAAATATAAGGCGAACAAAAACTCTTGTTCGAATAAAAACTTAATCGGGCTCGAACATTTTTATTCTCGCTTTTATAATTCGTTCAGTTTGTTTCCATCGTGTCGAAAAAGTCAAGCCGATGTCGTCGAAAGTTTCCCCCGAAAAGTTTAAGGAAGAAAGTTACAAAAAAATAAAAGCCTCGCTTTTATAGAATTTCGGAGATTTTAAAATAAAATTGGGTTACTTTGGTAAAATCAAGCTTTGATCCGTCGGCATATGCGTTAAAATATTAACACTCAAATGCCCTCTTAACATCAAACGCTTAATATTTTCATCGCCTTCAGATGGGTCTAATATAATCATCTCGGTGTTCTAAGAACGAATCTGATCTGGTTGGCATATTTTAAACTTGATGATGCAATTGATGAAACCCATCGTCGATACTGATCCACAAAGTTGTGATGCATGTCCGCGATGGTAGCGTGGGAAGTCATAACCCTCAGTTTGATCCATTGAGTTGTCAGCTAAAGAGGTGTCCATAGATCACGTAGTAGTTGACAGAGAGTGTTTCCGTTAGTCAAAAGTGAGGCCGAATGTGAAAATAGCTGTACCGTAAATGAACCGTTAACATCCCACCAATTCATTACAACAACCATTGTCTATTCAGCGGAAACGGCAGATGCTACAAACAATATGCACATATTATTATCTCATCAAAATTATATCGTTACGAGAACCTCAATATCTAATTATAACATTTGTCATATCACAACTTTGTACCTACATGTACATATATCCATTCATTAATACAACTATGTACGTATGAATGACGCCATGGTGGGATTTTTTTATTTGGAAAATAGATTACATTATTTGTCTTGTAGATTATGATGGTATGATTTATCAATATATAATATATCTTTACTAAAAGCAAAAATATCGCATCTTTTGTCGGTACCTACATATAAAGGGTAGACAGAGAATATTTTAGGGGTGGTAGGGTATCGCAAATATAAACGAAAAAAATATTATATAGGTATTATTTAAATAAAAAATAAATACCGTGACGCCTACCTTATTGACGAGAGTCCCTTTATAAGGGGTTGGCCAGGCCACCTTGGCCTTTACGGGAGAATATAGTAGAGATGGTTTCCCAGGCTACCACACAGCAATGAGTACTTAAGATCTAGTTTGCTAAGCTAGATCTACCAAGTAACTCCGGTGCCGTGAATCGAACCCGGGAGTCTTCACTCACGAATCCGTTACACTAACCACTGGGCCACAAGGCGGCTCTGATTATTTTTATTTAATAAAAATATTAATTACGCATTTAACAGATACAATACACACGACAGTCATTACTGAGTACTTCACAGAAATAGTTGATTCCAAGATGGTAACTTAAAGTTGATTCCAAAAGCACTTCTTTTTAAATTAATAATAATAAAAAAAAACTTATTCATGTGATACTCTAATTATAATAATAGAGAGTGTGTTAAAAAAATCCAGCATTTTGAAAATTAATAGCTAATAATGTTAACGTTTTAATAGAAATAAGATACTTTTATGTTTTCACTCAAGGAATATTCGAAAATAATAAATTTAATTTGAATGGGAATAGTATTAAAAATCCTCTAGATCCAGTTTTATTCTGATTTTCAAAATTGTAGGGTGAATATTGAGGAGATTATTGATTGTTATTATACTAATTAAACATATCGCCAATAAGCAAAATTCATACAAATCCACCAAATAATATCATCCAGCTAAATGCCCTCGGGGCGTGTGAGATAATATAAGGTTAACTTTTTGACTGTTATCTAAAATCGATACATTTGTAATAATAATATTGATGCGTGTATAGTTAAGATAGATTATCTTGATAATATATAATATTATGGTGTTGTTCAGTGTAGGTGTTTCAATATTTCCACATAAGGATTCTCTATTGTCTATATATTGAGTATCGTGGGCGAAGCATATGATCAATCAGTTGGCTTTTGTCGACGTTTTAATTTGAAATGAAACTCTTATTAATAGGATATTGTAATCGGGATGAAGAGAAATGTTTTTCAACTCTTATAAATATATTTGCGAGATTTGTTCGTGGTGAAGAAATGTGGAAAATTTCGACATTAAGAGGCCGCGAGCGATTTTAAAGAAAGTATCCTGGAAATGTCGGGGTCATGCTTGTATTTAGTTAGCATCAGAATAGATGCCCCCAGGACTGTTATGTGCCATTGTTAAGATTAAAATTTCTTATTCAATTGTGTTTAAAGCGACAACAACAAATATGTTAGACTGATTCCGTATTCCATTGCATTGACTATGCTCAATCTTGTTCAGGATCTCTACAACCGCGACATTATATCGGGGGCCAAACTATTTTGAGATCATCACAATAATAATATTTACATGAAAATTAGAGAACTTTGACCCTGAAAAGGAACCATAATAATAACCAGGTGTATTCAAATAATATTCATTGTGAATTGTATTCAAACACACTCACACTAAGTAGATATCAACATATTTTTAGTGGATATTACGTATCATCTTTATTTCAAAACTCAACTGGTTGAATTATTGTAAGGACCATTTTCTAATCAATATACAAATATGTGAATAAGACAATATTATATTTGCAACTGATCTTGTTGTTTATTTCGCACCTTTTTGAAACAACAAGAGCAGGTGTAAATTTTTGAGTATGGTGAACGGTTATTTCATAAAGTAACATTAAATATACACTGTTTTACGTAGTATTTAAAAAAAAGTAAGTAAAACGTAGTATCCCCTTAACTATATTCAATTCCAAAATGTCTCAAGCGTAATGATCATAGCGTCTTTTCCTGATAATAAGACACTCTTAATATATTAATTAAGACGGGTACACACTAGAAGAAGGGAAGATACACTTACATTTTTTTATTTAAAAAATATTCCCATTTGATTGAAATATCGTCACTAATCAAACACATAAAATGAATTCAGAGGTAGCCAGCTACAATGATGCTTATTTTATATTCAGAAAAAGACTGCAATACCTCGATATATACACGTTGTAATTTATAAACATTATATTACACAGATTCATAGGTTATAGACAATTCTATGTTCTGAAAAAATATTACACGTCCTAAAATTACTAATAAAAGTTAAGGACAATCAACAATCTCCATGTTTAAATATAACCCAATAGTAAATTTATAAAACAAATATTTAAATTTATTAGTTTTTCAAATTATGGCAGCACATAAACATGATTCTTGTGTTCCATGTTTAAAAACCACGAAGGACTATCAGATATGCGTTTCTTCAACATGTTTTTTTTATTATTTAATATTATAATAGTAATCCTAGGCTACGTTATATGATTTCCTTGTAGTGTAGGTTCATTGGCCATATTGCCTAGCATGTAATAATATATTGTTGTATGAAAATGATAGGCTGTCATTGGCAGAGAATGTGTGTTTGTATGATATTATTTTCCCCGAAATACAAACAAGGCAATTCAAATTCAGAACACGCGGTTTCACAAAACAAACGGACCTTCAACTACGTACTTAATAATCAGTCAATCGACTGTAAACAATTAATTAAATTATATGTGTACATGTACATATAAATGTAATTAATATAATATGTATATCACGTCACATTTTAAGTAATTTTTTTGAAAAAAATTTGAAAGAGTTCATGTTGAAGTATCCAAATAACATATTTTCTTTACTGCCATAGCGAATCAATAGTTTTACCAGATATATGGCAATTGTAAAATTTTCTAACCAATAAAATTGACGAATGCTTCAAAAACTTAAATCGAACGTCGATTTCTCCGTTTGAGTTTAGGTGAACTTGGTTCAACATGTCTTTGAACAAACTTCTGAAGTTAATTTAAAGGAAATATATGTATGTGTCTCTAATACCAAAATACCACTCATTATGATTATTATTTATTTATTAGATAGGTGGTTTCCCAATTGGCCAAAATTTCAGGTATAGAAAGGTTATATGTGTGGAGCAATGAACTTTTATCTATAGAACCGCCATGCAATATTACGTCATATATTCGACTATGCCCGGTCATGAATACTTGTACATGCAATATAATTTGAATAAGGCGGTAGAAACACACACATACACCTTTGGTGCCTACCTGTATGCCTCCCTTCATCTGTGCCTGCTATGGTTTTGACGTTTTTACAAGTATTATTGGCACTTTTATATATATAAGTCAATGAACCTTTATCTATAGAAGTGGCATACGATATTCCGGCATACATAATTACATGTAAACGTTTGTACACGAAATAGAATTTGAATTAGAGAGACGGCGAGGCGTTAGAAACACACATACACACACACACGAAACCTGCTAGTGCCTATTTCTATAGGCTGGTGTCTCACATTTAATGTCTTTACAAGTATTATTGGTATCTCTATATACAGGGTGGACTTTAAATAACTGAGAATATTTTAGGGGGTGGTAGGATATCGTAAGAATAATCGAAAAAAATATTAAATATTTTTTTTATAAATTAATAATATTAATTATGTATAGCAGACAAAATATACACGTAACAATTACTACTGAGTACTTCAAACAGTTGATTCCAAGATGGTGAAACTCGATTCCAAAAGCACTATTAATATTATTAATTATTTTTAATAAATAAAAAAATAAAAGAAATAATTTTTTTTCAATTATTCTAACGATACCCAACCACCTCCTAAAATATTCTCACTTATTTCAAGTTCACTCTGTATAAACCCATAGATATAAGCTCATTTGTCTGGAGTAACAATCCCTTATATGCTCAGCTGAATGATATGAATATTGGTGGTTTTGAGGGTATTGAAGCCCGGTTACTGGTTGAATATTCCCTGTTGAATGTAGTCGTGGTATTGTAGTATACAGGGTGTTAGAGAAGTGCAGCAGTAACAGGGAGGGTTGTGAGGAGGAGGTGGTTCCTGGAGCTAAGTAGGCCAACGGGAGTAATCGATATCTTCCACTACACTACACACCACCAATGCCATCACCATTATTCATTATAATACACTCTTATATATTATGTATAATACATTGCTAAACCAGGTATATAAATATAATCCATATACAACTTGTTTTTTATTCAACTTCAAATATTAAAACTGAAGAATTAGAATAATGTATGATGTATATTGAGACATTAATAATTGGGACAAGTCTGCTAGTTATTTTTTTTTCAATTATTAATGATTATTATTATCCTCACTGTACACTGATACTAGTAAATGATCATCATCATCAACAGCAAAGTCACTGTTCACCTTATGTCGCACTTAAAATAGTCGACGACGACGCACTTTTTCACATTTGTATTCCCGCAGAGAACTGAGTTACCCTTTCAGTCACAGGACCAGTAAGAATAATTTAGGAACACAACGGCATGATTCAAATATTCCTTGAACTAACTTGTAAATATTACACGCTTTCACTTGTTTAGCTTGTAAATATTACACATTTGAGAGGTTATGTTGTGACCTTGTAAAGTTCAACCGCATACTCTCAATAACAACAGTAAACCAGATATCATTTTTTTATAACAAAATATTATTTCGGAACTCGTTTCATTATTTATTATTTGTTACTATTGCCGTTACAATAAAGCGTTTAAATTCTTTGAAGTTCAACTAAAGACATGTTGTATAAGTATCTAGTGTATTTTGACAATAGGCAAATGTCTTCAAAACAAAAACATACCTACTAGGATTTATATGATAAAAATTATTAATCAAACATATAATATTAATTTAAATTACGTTTATTGAAACAAGAGAATGTGGAAGTCGTACAAATAAATCCCATATCACAAATAGTATGGCGGGTCACGAAGTCGACCCTCTTTACCCCCGTCATATTTTTCAATTTGGTGTCCCGCCTTGTTTATAAAGCTGGTTTCTTATATTATAAAGGTAAATATAAAATATGTAGCCACCTAACTATTTTTGTACCTCTTCGTTTTTATGCACGTATACAAATCCACCCCTATTTGCCATAAAATTGAAATTGTTAGTATTTTTACTACACACTGTATTTTTTGTACATTTAAACTAACCCATTAATTGATGGAAAGTTAAATAATTAATAAGTTGAATATAATCTATATTTTTAAAACAATTATTTTTCATGCCATGACAACAAGTGTAATAAATGGAATTTATCGTTCCCCTGTGAATTATTTTGGTGTCTATACCTACTTGTTAAATACTATTAATGGTCAATTATTATACGAAATTGAGAGTAGTACTCTCTATATTAATGTCCATTTCTGGCATCGATTGATAATTCTGTATATATTTTAACGAAAATCACGAAAACCCCTCATACATAATTCACAAATGGATGTGTTTTTCAGCGCGTATGGCCATCATAAATTATTCAAAAAATTCATTTGTCCGCGTTGGGATTTCATCACTATATTATACGATGATAGTACCATTGAGAATTTTTTTAATCTTATTTTCTTATATTATATTATTGTGTTGTATTGGACGCGTGTGTGTCTGGAATTCTTTATATCACTCCTACAAGTGGTATTCGGCAGGGTCAATCCACAGGGGTATTTTATATAAAATAACATTACATCGACAACAGATACGTGCCTTTATATAACACAGGATGCAAACTTTCTAAATGCTCTCTCAATTAGCTTGGCTGAAGAGGGTTCTCATTAAAATTGAATTTTTCATAAGCACACTTCAAATCTTTTAGGGTGCTCACCTAAAACTGTTGATTTTCACCTAAATTATATATAAATCCAAAGGCGAATTTTAGAATATCCAATTGTTTCACAGGGAAAGCTCTTCAATGGCATAATTAAAGACTTCTATGCAAGATAAATCTGGAGAGTTCGCGTGAAGGAGTGGAACATTTTTCAGGGTGGAGAATAACGTGACCGTCGAATAGGAAATTGCACCCCCCAACAAATTATTCTCCACCACCAATCTCGACGATTCAATCGGGTTCTTTTCCTTCTCGCACCCCTCACTTCATCTTTTCTACTTTTGGGGCTTTTGTCGCCAGTCGAATCATCCGGAGAACGACAAAGAAATAAGATATTATTTATTTCATCCCTCAAGATTTTGGATGTTTGACCAAATACCCTGCGCTTATTTGCACACACGAACGAAATTACATTTTTTATTTATTTAAAAAAAATTCCTTGTATAAATGTAAGAATGCAATACGGATTCTGTTTTACATATTTGAAACGTAAAATATTTACATTTTAAAAAAGCGTATGTAAAAATTCTGTATCTCATACAAACTAAAATGTCGTATATTGACAAGGAGGTTGTTGTTCGCATTATTACTGTTTCATACCAAATTATATATACATTTACTTTAATAGTTTTTATTTTCAAATTATAATGGGTGATTACAACACAACAGCGAATCTACAAGTATCCTTTGCTTGAGTTAAAAATCATAATTAATTTTAAAGCAGGTATCTATATCATAAGCTTATTTATATTATATGCAAAAATAAGTCTTATATATTGTCATAGACAATGAATAGAATAATGTCATAGACAAATTATAATTAAAACTAATAATACCAGCGGGATATGAAGCGTTGAAACATATATTGTAGTCATGGGTTCAAATCCCGCTCAAGTGAAGAATTTTTTAATTGATTTGATCGGTTATTACGACTGGGAGATCGGGAATAATATTAATAAAATCCCGATCGATCGTCTTGATCCAGGTTTACTCTGATTTCCTGTATTGTAAGGTAAATACTGATTATTAAGTCGGTGACCTGTGTAACTAGTAATAGTTAAGATCACCGACAGACAATTAACACGTTGTTGTGTCTAAAAAAAGCACCATCAGAGATGTAGGTTCTCTGGTATTCCAGACGACTGTTTTCTCTTAATAATAAAAAATATGATATAAATAAGCCAACATATTTAATTATGTAATTATGTTGAAGCTAAAAATGCTTGTAGATGCATTTTTGTATTACGAACCCATCTATTTTGCATCACATTTAATATATGGAATCTATTAGAGGTTTACTCTTTTAAATAAATATTATTAAATACGCCCGGCACACCTTTAATTTTAAAACTTGTTCACGTTTCCCTTAAGAAATATTTTCCCACATTCCTCGCCAATATAACAACCACCCTTATCTTTTTATTTCCACCACATTCTTCCGCAAAGTATATATTTAAGGAAAGCCATATTTTAATATATATTTCTATATTCTGTTTTTTTCGTATCTTAGAGAGATAAGTGTGCAAATGCAAATGTGTCTCTTTCACCGATCTGTTTTCAATAGGAGCGGAGCGCTGTCAATCTGTCACACGAACTAAAGAATGGACAACTGGGTCGTCTCTTACCACCCAATATATTATGTAACTTTTACATCATACCAATATATTTAACACATACACACGGCTATATTATAAATAGTATACATTTTTAACCCGTTAAATTCATTAACTCATTGAAAAACAATATTTTCCCGTGTCAATATAATTAATTCATGATTAAAACTGTATCATCGCATCATAGCCATGAAAAAACTGATCATTTGTCGATTTTCAATTTATTTTATCAGTAACAAATAACCCTCCTACATGATACTGGTACTTAAAATTACAAGGCATCGTAAATTCATCATAAAATTCATTTAAAGTTCCATTGTATTCACGTTATACTGACTCGCAGTCTTCTTTTTGAATGCATATTTCAGTGATAGTCTAAATTATTTTTAATAAAATACCTTATATGCAAATATTAAATTTGGACGGCACTAAAAATGAATTAAAAGTAATTGTACCGATTAGAAAACTAGTCTACATACTATATTTTTGCCTTAATTAATTATTTGGTTTAATGTGTGTGTTTTTTTGTGAATTTAATCTGTTGGTTGGTTAACGTTCTATTTTAACTATTACAGTTTCACAAGACTCATCTTGACCTTTTTCACTCAGTTTTCATCTTTAAAAAAAAAACGAACCACAGAATAACTAGTGTAATAACTCAGGGGATAAGAAGCATGGCTACAAATACTGTGGTCGTGGGTTCAAGTCAAGAATTTTTAAATCGGGAATTATATTAATAAAATCACGATCGATCGTCTTGATCCAGGTTTACTCTGATTTTCTGTATTGTAAGGTAAATAGTGATTACTAAGTCGGTGACCTGTGTAACTAGTAATAATTAAGATCACCGACAGATAATTAACACGTTATTGTGTATAAAAAACCCTCTCAAAAATACCAGCTCTAAAATAAAAGCTCTTATGGGTGTATATAATTAGTAAAAAAATAAAAATCCAAAAAAAGGGAGTAATTTTATTCCGATCTCAACTTTTTTTATTCGAACCTTTGTTTTTGTAGACAGGCATAGACTTGAATAAAAGGGAAATCCAATATATTAAAAAACATTTATTTTTTATTATTTTAACTATATAAATTCTTTAAGCGTATGTATGTTGTAATGGGTCATTATTTTAAATTAAGGAATTGTTATTTATTTAGGGTAGTATTACGGGTTATAGTGAGTAAAGCAAGATGGCTGCCATAGTGGATCGATACCAACTTGTTGCGTTGTCCCCCTCAGTGGCGAGACACCACCACCCCAATTTCCACCGCCCCACTGCCCCAACCACCCCTAAAATGCGACAATATTATACAGACTGTGTTCCATATTACTAATTTCATGAGAAAATCCCATATCACGTATCACTACAATTTAATTTAGAATGACACATTTATATTAAAATTATTGAAATCAACCTACATTTGTTATCATGTCAATTTTGTATAAAGGGGAAGATAATATTTTCATGTTGTGGATATTGATTATATACTAGATAAATGAAATAATATATTTTTATTACAGGTCGCGCCCACGATGAATACGAAATATCTAATAAGGTAAGGTTTTCAAAAATACTTTTAGTATTTTAAGTGAACATATTGAAATATTTCAGTAGTGAAGTGGTAAATTTATGCATTGCTTTGAATTTCAATGCGACGGCCAAGTGCTCCGTTCCATTTTCACAACAACTTACAAATACACTAAGAAAATTGAATAAATATACTAAGGTTAGGTTCCAAATTAATTGATTTTAAGTTTTGTATTGATTTACTTCTTTTTTTAAATTAATTTAGGTACGCTCTGTTAAACACCGAGCTGGAAGAACAATTGATTCTGTGATTGCCACATAAATATAAAGCGACATTTGAATAAGACACGATCGTATCGAGGATTAAGATGCAAAGTGATTTGAAGAAGGTTTTAACGAAGATCGAACACTTCGTTTTGACGACAAGAAGTCCTAAATAGCCTCGTTTATTATAGAATCTTTCGATTATCCGACGAATGGTGTCTATCCAATTGAAATGACATAATGTATGTTGATCTTGTTGAAATATAAATCGCAGGTGTCTTGATATTCACTGCACACGGGTACCGGCATATATTGAATTTATATATTTCCGCTCACGTTGCTTACGAGAAAATATTTTAATATAAATTTTGAAATGCAACGGTGGCTAAGATTGTTAGCTGTGATATCTGATATTCCCTATGAATAAATTGGGTGGGCAACGTAAAAAAATTTGCGGACTACTTTCGAAATGTATCATAATTTCATGGTTACATATTAAATGATCTTATTAGATGCCTTTGTAACTGTGGGGTAACCAACCCCTGCTTTAATCGATGTAAAGATGTTAATATTATAATCGATAATTAATAATCATTAAAAGCAGATTATATGGAAAGGCTCTTTAGTCACGTAAAGTGTTAAGAACGACGCATTGTCATTGTCTATAGAATAACTATCAGAATTAAGAGATAAGCAAAACTATTCATTATGTACCTGTACTAATATCATCTGTACTAACTTGAGAAACAAATAGTAAAATCGATTCTACAAATACAATAAACGGAGTATAGTAATGGTTATTGTAGAACAGTAGTGGGAAGACTAAGTAGAAGAAGAGGAAGGGTAACTTATTTAGTAATGCTTGTTGGTATTAGAGAACAACAGTTAAATTACATTATTATTATAATAATTAAAATAAATATTCAGTATAGGATGTTGACTCCTGAATAAGTAGGCATAGGTATTTAACCCAAATTTTTTAGTAAATACATATCTAAAGTAGAACTATTTTTATTATACAATTTCTTTATTCAATATAATTTGCGTACAATGTTTTGATACATTATGATTGGTTGTTACAATGTTAAGTTTATAGACTTAGTCTTTTACTTATTTTAATACGGAGTATAATTAATTGATATTTAAAATAATTAAAAAGTCATAACATAATTTATGGGAAAAAATACAAAAACCCACGTGTAGAACTACTAAAATATACATAAATATTATACATAATAAATAATAAAAAAATAAATAATAAATAAACTTAGAATTACAAAACATATACTTAATACTATATGAATAAAACAAAAATATTGTGAAACACGAATATAGTAAAATCAATAATGACAGACAAAATCAGATGTGTTTGTGAAAAAAGATATGTTAAAGAATTTTTAAGGAATGTCTCTCAACATTTCAGTGGTAATTTAAAGTTTCGTTTATTTGAAACATATTTGATTTTGTTAACATTTTGTATTAAAGAGTTAGTGGAGAAGTTAACCATTTTGTTATAGTGTTTATTGCTTAAGTCAATGATAAACTCCTCTACTGTTTTCATTTTGATACTCTCATGAATTTCTCTAAGGTACGTTCCAGGACCCAAGTTTAATATCATTTTAAGGCACTTGTTTTGGATTATTTGGAGCTTTTGTATATGAGTTTGAGCCACGGTAGCCCAAGCAGCACATCCATATGAGATAAGGGGCCTAATGGTAGACTTATATATGAGAATTTTATTTTTAATGGATAATTTACTATTTCTATTGATTAAAGGATATAGGGTATTGATGGCTATGTCAGTTTTGTTAGTAATGTATTTAATATGTTTGGTCCAGTTGAGTTTCGAGTCCAGGATGGTACCTAAATACTTAACTTCAGATTGCCAAGGGACGGATATATTATTAATTGTTAGTTCAGGAATATGATTTCGTCTCTTGTTAGTAAAAAGGACAGCTTCCGTTATACTCTCGTTAAGTTTGAGCTTCCATCTAGAGTAAAACTTGACTAGTGGAGATAGGGACAAAGTAGAACTATGATGATAAGTTCCAGTACTCAATTATTCTGGGTATAATTGATCCAGGTAAATTACAGTACGTGTATTTCATTTTTTCCCAACTCAGTACTACAATTTTAATCCCCATAAAGAAAATATTGTGATAGATCGTTCAGACTCTTTCAGATTTATTTTGTTGTATGAGGTAGTCGAACGAAAACATGAGGCGATCAATTCATCATTTCAGCAGCAATCAATCAACACCATAATATACTTGACTATAAGATGTTGTTCATTTTTACCTATATAAATAACTCTTCTGCGCGTACAATTTTCATCCTATTCTTCATTAATTTTTTTGTTAATCGATCCGTGAAATTGATGGCGACATAACTGCGTTGGAACGGAACCGAAATGAATTGACCGGACGAATGAACCCGACTGTTTGTAAACGATCTCAAGTATTTTCGTTCTAATAAGTATAAACTGAAAACAACAGGCTTCGTATTCACGGTAGATTTAATATCTTTTATACTAAAAAATAGTTTCCAAACAAATCAATTTGGATATGGAATTTATATATCTGGACGATCATTTTTTTTAATGAGTTTTGGATTCCTGGTTGAGATAAGGATTCAAATATGCTAATTTGATATAAATTTTATAATTCAACGATAGTTAAATTATGGATTGTAAAATCTACATATGAATATTTTAAAAAACATACGTATGTTTTTGTTATATTAGTAATAAACTGAGGGAGAATTCTACTTCTAACTCGCGTTACTATAAATAGTCCATCTTACGTAAATAAAAAAATTTATGTAACAATTCCAAATAACATAATAATATATTGTCTTTCACAATACAATTTAAAACATGAATTATTGAAAGTTACATAAATATTTTCTTAATAAAAAAACCAATTCATTAAAAATTTCGACTAATTCCTTTGAAATACGCCACCGTTTTCCAGTTGTGCAATTGCGAATATTTTACGTCTAAAAGCCATCGATTGTTTCACTTGCATTGTTTGAATATAAGAGTTTTGCTTTACTGAGAGACGCCTTTCGAGTATTCCTTGCTTTTTGTTATATTTTTGAGAACTTTTTCATTTAAGCAAAGTAAAAATTGTTCGCTTTCAGGGGTTTCTCTTGCGTAAACTGTTACGAAATCGACACCGCTCCTTATTCCATTCAAAAGCTTTTTGATGAATTACAATTTTACTGCAGTGGAATATATATTTCGTAGGGGGGCAATAATTCATAAACCTTTTTGTGTTTGTACATTAATTAAACGGAGTTTAAAAAGGTCAATCGTAATAAATATGGGTGCACACCTGAAGTAAGCCAACACAATGCCCGAAACTAAGGGGAGAAACTTTCTTCAATAATATATCGTAGGCAAAAATTTGAACACTGGTAATTTAACTAGATTAATGTTCAACTTCACTTTCAAATGTTATTTTTCATTGGTTTGTAGTAAATAATGCAGTCGGTCCGTTGAAATTTCCATATTTATAGATTGACTGTCTCCTCTTGAGTGTTTTTCCCATTCTCTTGTGTCTGGAATTTTTTTATTATTTTTCCACCTGAAAAGACAAAGCCTCGTGTGTATTATGTAAAGGAAAAATATATGTAACTTGCCTCGAGGGTTGATTGCGTAATCTTATTCATATTAAATATTTTAATATGGCATAACCCTCGAAAAGAAGAATTTCTCGACTTCTTCACCCCATCCCCTTCGTCTTATGCGAAGACCTCTATTTCAGAATGTTTTCATAATTCAGGTATTATGTTAAATTTATGATAATTACGGCGCTTAAAGTATTCCTGCTGGCAACAACGACCTGAACGAATAAAAAGGAAGATAAATACCTAAGCATTTTGTGAGGTGGAAAAAAATATTAACGCATCAAAAATATTAATTTTGTATTGATTTTTTTCAATCTGAGCACCTTTATAATCCGTATCGTTAGCACCCTGAAATTTTCTTAAATACTTGTATCAATTTCGATGAAGTCGATATTTCTATTTAGGAATAATGCTGCTGTGTAAGTTGAGAGATAAAGCATCTTCAAAAACTTTATTGTGGAATTCATTTATAAATATCATTTTCACAAACTTTTTGTGTTTTAAATATTATGGATCTTAATGTCTAATAAATAAATTTTGTCGGATTATCGGGGTCCTACTGTAACTCATTGGTTAATATTGAGTAATATTTCTTACGTTCATATTTTGCGGACTCAATTGGGTCAGGTTTTTATTTATTTTATTCTCATTAAATTACATAACAAACATCCAATCTTTACGGCTATTAAATTATATTACGATTGTAAGAAAAATGTTAAGTAATAATTAATAATAGATTTTATAATAAACATTGTAGGTGCAAAATGTGTCTGCTTGGATCTAGATATGATAGTTATAGATAGTATAATTGATGGTAAAAATTTGTCTGAATACTATGATCAGGAAAAAATTGATCAGAAACAAGGTTTCCATGTCCCTTAGAGACGAGATCCGATTACCTCAATTTGTCATGTACATATAAAAAGTGTTCTTGGGGGATGAGAGCTCGATATTTCCAATATTTTATATCTTACAAATATTGGAAATATACCAAAAGTGCCTTCTTTCAAAGAATATCTATATAAAAATAGCGCAACATTGTGGATTTTCAGTATCGGATTTCCATACAACATAATACGATAATTGAGAACTAAACTGACTTCTCAAATATTCGATCTATAAATAAGTTGTATTGCGGCATGAAATTTCTCCCCGAGGTCGTTGTTTCTTTGCACAATAAGGCTGTATAAATATCAGTGAAGTATGAATAGTTTTTAGTTGTGGAATATAAAATAGAATAGGAGAGTTGATTGTAAAATATAATAGAATGCAGGCGTCCATTGAAGTGTTGCGTCGATAAAGACGACTGGCTTGGAATACTAATTCTTACACCTCTTTTACTAAATAAAGCCACCATCCAATACACTTCAACGGCCTTCTTTGTTATGCCAATTAATTTTAATGAAGAGTGTCTCTTACGGCCATCTCGAGTTTCGGTTGTTCTACAAACACTGAAGACTACAGTATATACGAGTGTATTGTACATATTTTACAGGCCCAAGCTTTACAGGCTGTCATATTATCGGGGGTCGCCAGTGTCTTTGAACCTAATCATGGGATGAAAATAGAGGTTTTGTGGTGTTGAAGGACAGACATTCTCTTCTTATCAAAATAACCTTCGAATTCGGATTACAATAATTTTCATGACGTCAGCTCAAAACGATGAGGGTGTCACTGATTCCATCTTACGATAAAACAGGGATGATCATAAACTAACCTGACTACAAAAATAACTTATTTAACAATATAAATATAATTAAAAATCTCCATAGTTTGGATATTATTTCGGATTAGTGTAAAATGACAGTGTCTTATATTATTGTGTATTACCCGAAATAAATAAAGCTGCCACTAGCAGTTTCTTAATTAATTTATAATAAAAAATTAAGGATAATACATATCATATCCCACAAATAGATAGATTTTAGTAACTTAATCATCGCCAATTACAATTACATAAAAAATCACAGTAAATCTGAATTTTTAAAAAAAAAATTGAAACCATGATCAAGATACCATGGGTTTTATGGAATTTATTTATTTATAACCATATACGCCTTATTAAGACATTTACAAAAGTATTTTATAAGAGAAACAGGGTAACAAGAATGCATGTAAAGGGAAATAACAGAATACAAAGCGTATTAAATGAAAAGAAAAATTTGTTTCAATATAATATCAGTGATGACAAGAAAATATTATATTTGATTATGATTCAGCGATTAACAGTTTCAATAATAAATTTAACTTCAAAAATATCCAAATCGACGCCATAAAAAAATCCTAATTTAAAAAGCCTATTGTTCGAATTTTATGTTGTATATCAAAATCAAATTGATAGGTA
Source organism: Agraylea sexmaculata (assembly GCA_022606485.1). Taxonomy (NCBI): domain Eukaryota; kingdom Metazoa; phylum Arthropoda; class Insecta; order Trichoptera; family Hydroptilidae; genus Agraylea; species Agraylea sexmaculata. Next base: position 20,751 of record JAGTTH010004987.1, on the reverse strand, counting down.
TAACAAAATTATTTTAAAGAGACATTGTTTTTCGGAAAAATATGGAACTCATTCATCACTTTTGTTTTATAATATGTTTTATTTTTCAGCGCCATTTGTCGAATTTCTAAAGCCTAATTCAAAATTGTGGGTTTTCTTGATGAGCCGATTGCGTGTTGGTTAACAGCGGGTAGTTTAGTGTGTTTAATTAAAATCTTGTATGGTGATGATGATTCCGATTGACACAATGAATCTTTCTTCCGATAGCAATAATAGAAGTTATCTGATATTGAGGAGGTGGGGTCAGAAATAATAAAACAAATAAGTTAGCGTGATTGAATTGGCTGGAGGTAGTCTGGCACACCCATCGCTTTCGTGACCATCATTAAGCTGAGTGAACGGGATTAAAACACACTCATATCATCATCATCAATACACTTTTGTGTATTGTATTATCTACTGTGTAGTTTTAAAGGAATTTAAAATTTAATAATAATTATATTTGTCGAGTAATATTAGCATATATCGTGTGTAAGTAATATTGCGGTCGTCTTTCACGTTCCGATCGTTTGATTTCCCCCGAATCAAAGTCCGTCTAAATCTCGAAGGCCCTCCCCGATTTCAGTCGAAGATATCGCCTTACAAAGTGGCCGCTGGAAAAAAATACATTCCTTAAATAAAAATAGTATATTCTCGAAGGCACGGGTAAAGTATTCACCCCGTCAAACTAGGGGGTGGCCATTTCTTAATTGTACAACCGGGGAGCGGCCAATCGATTGAAGCCTCAAAAAACTCACCCCTAACCGCACCCGTTTATTCGTTTAGTCAACTATGATGTTGTTCTTGTTCCCAACATCATAAATAATTTGTAAAAGCCTTTATTGCAAACAATTAAGCCTTGTTCGTCTGATTGATCACAGATCGATAAAAAATGAAATTAATGCCGTATTTAATATGAGTGTGTTGATAAGTCGTGCTAGAGCTGATTGTCGTTTAGCACCCACATACTTTCATTATAATTTTATATTGAATATGGCCCTAAATTTATTATTAAATAATTTTCACTCACAATCATTGATCGATTTCACGCAATTGGATATTTATGGATACTTTATCCTTCAAATGTGTAATAAATAATCTATATTTTTGGCTTTTTATCAAATTAAATAGAGTTCCCGTGTATGACGAATCATTTCATAATATTGTAAAATCAAAAGCCCTAAAATAAGAAGGCGTTTATGGGTTTAAACCCTCTAGATGGGAAAATATATATAGTGGACATTTTATCAGAAAAAGACAGTGTATCGCATTTTTTGCCCTTTTTTCATGATAAATCTCTATCACCGTTCGATTATTAGCGACAGCCGTATTTATTTCCATTAATAATAATAAGCTGCTGTCATTCAATCTTTATATGAAATAAAAAAATTACCATCATGTACAGGAAATACAAAAGACAATAATAATAATTATTATTTTAATTCACAAAAAATACATACTACTACTTAGTTTGTTATATTCGAAAATTACGAGAGATTCGTCGTATTTGAGAAAGTGGCATTATTGAAAATAATATTATAAGGGTTCGATATTAAAATATGCAAATTTATTAGAGGCGGTAGAATTTTCAGTGGTTTGAGAAAATGAGGTTTCTTTGGATAAAAGTGGAGTGATAAATAAATTGAAGGAACAAAGTGGAACAGTTTGTTAGTGTTTTTGTATATAAAGGGCCAATTAATCTATGGTCACTCCACCCTACACTTAAACCTCAATCACACATTCAGCTTATTTACTAGCCTTAGTTATCTACCTTTAGTTATATGTATGTATGCACTGGAAATTAGGTCACGGATTACGTTGAATGAAAAACCCATTAAATGCGTTGAATGCATTATACAACGCAAACTTCACTCTTAATTTACAGTGGGTACCTACAACGGGATATTAAAATTCACATTGATTATTTTTTTTCCATATATTTTAAATTATTTGGGAATTCGATTTTTCGAGAGTTGAATAATAAACAAAAAATGCATTTGGAATAACAAACAAAAAAGGGTGCAATTTTTCTATTAAATGAGTCGAACTTATTTGTGTGAAAAACATTCACCATTAGAAGATTGTACCAAAATTACATTGTATAATACTTTATTAATTAATTGATTAGAATTGTTTGTGGTTCGAATGTATTGTTATAAAGTGCAAAAGGTCCGACAATTTGTACCACTTAAGTTACTTTATTATTAGGGACAATGCACAAAGTGTACAATCATCCTCAATTTTATATGCGAGATATCCTGAGGGAATCTACAATATCGTATTACTTTAATCCAGATAAAAATAAAATACGAATAGTTCATAAATAGAATGTGTTTAATTTAATTATTTTAGTTTAGATACGAGCCACATAAATATGAAAATAATTATAATTTTAATTAATGGTTATTAAATATAGAGAACGGACGTTTAATCAGACTAATTTTTTACTGTATTTATGACTAAAAATATATTAAATAATTACACAGTATCCCGAAAGCAATGGCCTTTTTATTATGAAAATTATAAGAGCTTATCGTTAGGGAAAATTATAAGAGCTTATCGTTAGGGAAAAAAATATGGTTGCCATTAAACGGTAATTTAAAAATTATATTATTATACTGCCTTATGTATGTTTATAACTAAATAACGTTCTCTTTATTAAATTACCCAATATCGATTATTATATTGATATCTATTCATTACTTATTCCTTACCTGAATACTACCTTTATACGACTTTATGGAATGTAGTCTCCGTAATAATTATTATGATGTAAGCATATTGTATTAATACAATCTCATTAATAGTTAATTATGTCAAAGGGAAATATTCGCAGTATTATGATTACAAAATATTATTTCTTAAACACCGACCGCTTTTCTTATCTTTTATAAATATTTTGCAAAGATATGAGACCCACGGGTCGGAGTATTTGTCCTGATAAAAGTGCTGCATTCTAAAAATAATAAACTGTTCCATTGTTTAACGATGCGGGTCTTTTGACTTGGCATTCAGCCTCATTAAATATTATATTGAATAATTTATTAAAGTATCGTAGTGCGAGTATAAATAGGATACGTGAAGTTTAGCTCGGTAGTTCTTTATCAAAGTAACTCGGTGTACATTCAACACGTTGCAGTTGTGCTCACTTCACTTCACTTCACTTCCAATTGCACTAGGGTTTCTCATTGAATATTCAATTACTACTATCACTAATACCGTTTAACTAGTAACTAAGCAGTATACTCTTGTGAATATATACGTAGAGTCCTTGTGCCCTAGTAAAGTATCACGTTGAAGGAATATTCTATGTGAGCGGGTCGTCAGTTTTAATTGCGAATATATGTATAATGCTAAAAAACATTATATTTAGATAAAAGATCAGCCCTTGATGGCTTTAGAACAGTTTGATTTAAATGCAACGTGCAAAATTGAATCTGGGACAGCAGGATTTCCTTGCAAAACGACGTTTTACAGCCAATTTAACGTCACATCTATCAAAAACGTTATAATCTGTATAAAAAATATCAAAAAAATACTTTTTTAATAATTCCTGCTTGAAACCATATACAGGTTGGATTTAAAATAATTGAATATATATATATATATATATATATATATATATATATATATATATAAATATATATATATATATATATATATATATATATATATATATATATATATATATATATATATATATATATATATATATATATATATATATATATATATTTATATATATATATATATATATATATATATATATATATATATATATATATATATATTTAACTAACATTTTTTGTCTTTTTATAATAAAAAAAACTAATTTTACAGTTTGTCTCACTATGCTGTTGTGAAACCATAGCTATTTCGGATAATAGTGATAAGCTGATATTGATAATTATAAATAAAAATGATTGAAAAATATTATTTATGCGATTTCCTACCCATCCTTAAAAATTTCCGAATTTATTTAATATATTTGTTGAGTGATAATATTTTATTTGGCACATATTATATTAATTACTAAACAACCCAAGGTGTCCCAAGAAAAGCGAATAATTCACTGTCTTATATTTAAATAATCTTTCAGCTTTGCATAACTGAGGATGGGTTCAAATTATATACTGTCTAATCTCATCCTTTAAGATTTAATATGAATTTTTTGACATAATCCCAAATAAATCTAGGTGCCTCGACGTTTATAGCATAGGTAATTTCCACATGTCTACTTTCGATTGAATTAAAATTTATTGGGCTTTTGTAGTCGCCCAATTGTATCTGGTTCAATACTCGTCCGATGACTAGGATGTATCTTAAATTGATTCAGTTATAATTAGGTATAAGTTACCCGATTCGGTATGGCATGGACTTATAAATAGGGTCGGCATGGGAAAGCAGTCTATTAGGATTCGAAAGCGGGGCAAATTTTGCTTTGAACTAGAGGTACTTGTACTTTGCTCACTTGGAACAGGTTTATCGGAACAACGACGAGGTTAACCTCAAACCAGGAAGGCTGTGTGTCAATTGTGTGTGTGTGTGTTTGTAAAGGGAATAGACGTGTTAACGATCCCATAAATACTAATCCTTACCCAACCTTAATTGAACATTATCTGCTCGATTTATAAGTCTACCGCCACAACAATCATCTAAATTCATACTGACAAAAAAGCTCTTTATTTTTCATTATTATATAGCAAATTTAATATATCCAGATTGACCAACTACTTTTTGGGGTGTGATCACCAATCATAGCCAATTATCTTAGGTTAAAGGTAACATAAAAAAATTAACCCTTAGATGTGTCCGACCACGTAATGTTTAATTATCATGGAATATTTGAACCGCCCATTTTCGATCCACTGGATTGATAAATAAAAAAAATATACAAAAATCCTCTGGTAAGTACATTATTTTTTCCCCCGACGCGATCATTAAAAAACTAATCTAAGGTAAATTTTGTCAACCTGAAAAATATTTGACATAATTGAATGCATTATAAAAGTATGTACTGATATTTTTATATTATCATAAGTATAGAGAGATAAATACATTTTTACAATACACCAAGAAATTAGGTTTGATCCACGTTATTGGAGACTGGAACATAATTAATTAAATAAATTTTATATTTTTGAAAATTAACAAGAGTAGAAAACGTATTAACTTTATATTACATAGTTTGATAATACAAAACATCTTATTATTAGACTAAGGTGTAAGGTGTGTTTAGTATATAAATATTTTTGGCCTTTAAATAACGTGAGAATTCTAATAATATTTTTTATTTGATATGAGAAAAATAAAAGTTTAGTTTACAGACAAGGTATTACTTAATTTTGAGCAAAAATTAATAATATGTATTTATACATTTTTCATACAATTAAATTGTCGTAAAGACCATGAAGTCTTAATCTTCATTTTTTTATATGAAATGTCACACTCGTAATGACATTCAAGTGATCTCCGTGTTATATTATTTATCATAAACATGCACAATGTTGATATTTGATAAGATCTCTTTGGTCGTTACCGAAAAAGTACAACAACTTGTCTGTTTTCTTTTGTGATTCAAGAGGAAAACAATCGAAAGGCGCTCGTTATCGGTGTTATGACATTTGGTTGTTATCTTGACTAAATCATAGTCATAGTCACAAATACGATGATGTCATCTTGATAAGTTCTCTGTACACACACTGGCTGTCATCCCCTCATTATAACACCATTGCTATATTTTATACACATTTTGCTACCGTAAAAAATCCCTTCTAGCCAAACCTAGTCTAGTTACTTCATTCCCAGTTAAATGAGTGGGTACTAGATTATTTGTTTTTTAATTATTTTTGTACAAACCATAACGAGTCATTCTGTAAATCAACAAATGTCAATAGTATATTTTTCCGAGAATTAGATACTACGGAAATTCGTCTCGTAAACACGTATATTTCTTGGTAGTAAAATAACCTCTACATAATGTGTGAATCATTCTTAAAAACTGTGTAGTTATCATGATGATTTTTTAGTAAGAATAATACGAAAAACTAATTTTGAATAGAATAATTATAACTATTATTTTATTATTAATTTTAATAAAAAAAAAATCAAACATATTGCGAATGAAAACTTATTATCTTCGTAACAATATCGATTGAAAATATTAAATATAATAAATAAATTCAAAATATTTTTTATATTTAGATTTAATTTGATAATGCATTATAATTCCACATTTTAATACTTAAAAAAAAATTAAAAAAATCTTCTAATCGATAAAAAAAAACACTTTAAAGCAAAAATAAAAATAAATCTCAAATATTACCGTCCTATTAAAAAACCAAGCAGAACATAAAGAAAAACATTAACAAATTGAAAATTTCAATTAAAATTACCCTAGTATTAAATATTTGTGTATGGACATTATTGTAATGTGCAATCTGGTTATTCAAGTTCAAGGTCAAATTCAAATTGAATACGTCAACAAGGTATTGTTATTTACTTGCAATGTTCATAATGCATTTTGGTTGAAATTACGCTGTACTGTACACCGTACTTTGTTTACATATTAAAATCAGGTGGTCAATCACCTAATAATTAAATACGCAAGAGTCTCAAACTTTTTAAAATAATAATTTAAAATTGAAAAGGTTAACTAGCCGATTTGGACCATTAATGAAGGTGTGGTTGTGTTACATTTAATGCACCATTCCTTACATTTAATTATTTGAGTATCAATGAAAGACATGTTGAATAATTAGACGGAATGCAATTATACGCAAGTGCGGTGGGAATTTGTTTATAATTTATTTTTTGTCACACTTATTTGAAAGTAGACATGGGAGTTTAGAATGGTGCATATGCGGAAAGAGTAATTTAATTTGTAGAAATATTAGAAGATAAGAAGAAGTGTATTGTGAATAAAAATGTAATTTAGTTTAGTGTTTGTTAGACAGGTTAACGAGCAACTAAGTGGACGTATTTGCATGGAGCTTTGGTCATTTTAATGGTCCATTGTTGTCCAGAAACAAGACGGAGAGGGACAGATAGATACCATTATAGACTTGTTAGACAGAGACAGGTGCACTTTGACAGATGTCCCATCGCTGCACAATCACCAGACCGTATTTCCTCAAACCAAAACTAATTCCGATAGATTCGATTATCGGTTGCACTTGATTCATTATTGCTTTCTTTACAAATAAATGCGCCTTGAGATAAATCACATACCTAACAAATTCACTTAAATCCTCAAATGATGAAATCATTGATGCAGATGCCAAATTCATTTTACAATATGAGAGATTGGAGCAAACCGGGATTAAGATTATCGATTGAAATATTTTCCCCATCTCTCGACAGTTTATTTTATTCATAGACAATACTTGCAGAGATAAAATACGCATTGAACTTAATATATATGAGTTTACCAATGAACTTATATCCATAGAAATGACATGCGTATTGATTGTATACATTGAAACGTAGTCGTCACTGCTACATGCGCATATTATACATATATTTACAGATAAGCGGGCTGTGGCCATCTGTAAATACTGCAATCCCTAAAATCCAACACTCGAGAGCAACAAAAAATTTTCACACAAAAGTATCCACTAAAAAAGTACACTTTACAATTTTAACTAAAAGGCGGTGTAATGTTATCAGAAAGATCGACAAGTGACAGATAAACAGTACGAGCGGTAAAAGCAGAGTCCCAATACTAAACCTTTGGTAGCAAATTCATCTTTGTCTCCCATATTTTTGACGTATTTTAAATTATTATTAGTTTGTCAATGTTGACATAAAAAGCCTGCAGAGAAATTTTCCTGGACTGGAGTTTTCTGTGTTCTCTAATAATAGCATGGAATACATATTTTACAGGAGTTTCGATGGATATACGAAGCTTTTTATGTGTCCTTTTTTCCTCTACATCATCATCGTCAGCTATGTGATGCTTTATTTAGGTTGAATCACTGACAAAGCATCGATTAGTAGGGTTGTGGTTGCCGTTCGACATGTTAATGCGGTTTACATGTATTGGATTATTATTAGACACAAAGGTGTATACAATACACAGAGAAATGTGGTTGTGAAGCCTCATTATATGGGATCGTGACCTGGCTTTGTACTACATAACAACCTTTTCCACTCAGCCACTTCTTGGAAAATTTGCTGCGAGCAAAACCTCAATTCGCGATTTGGTTTCCTATTCGCTGTCAATTAACGCTGTCGATATTAGACAACCCCTTGAAAAATTTATATCCTTTCGATTAGGGTTGGATACCAAATGGGGGTTAGCAACGGACGGATAGAATTATAAATAATCATCATCGCGAATACACTAAAAAGGGTCGATAAGTTGTCATTTTGACAGTAAAACAGTTCCGTCACTTGGCAACCATCGAAAGCAAACAAAGAAACAACAACAACAACCATCACACCTTTTTTGCTTATCTCAGATCGACCACTTTTCATTTGGGGTGATTCGTTAAAAATAATAAATAGTTCATAAATATTGAAGATAAGAGGACTTTAAATAGTTATACACCAAAAACATCCAACTATTCGTCCAAAGTAAATGATTGTGTGTGACTAAGAAAACAATATTAATGTTATTTTATAAAATACCAGCGTAATAACTCAAGGAGTAAGGCTACAACAACTGTGGTCAAAGGTTTAATTACGCTTAAGTGTTTAAAAATTTATTATTTGATCAGTTATTACGATTGGTAGATCGGGAATAATATTTGTAAAATCCCGATCAATCGTCTGGATCCAAGTTTACTCTGATTCCCTGGATTATAAGGTAAATACTGATTATTAAGTCAGTGTCAGTAATAGTTAAGATCACCGACAGACAATGAATTAACACGTTGTTGTGTCTAAAAAACCATCCTAAATATCCACCAATAGTCGCAGATTCGAGTGCCGCACAAGGTGGTTACCAGGATTATTCCTATTTGATAATCTTTTATCCAGTACTTCTCATTAAAAATAAACTCTTGATTGTGTATTTTGTTTAGTTTTAATTAATAAATAACCCAAAATAAACTCGAAACGTTACCATGTTGTTATCGTTCCGCCAAATCGGATACGCTTTTCGACCATTCTTAGCAAATCCACTCACCCGTGAGTTGACTCGATTCATTCGTCTTTAGTTTCTCACCGTTATTACGTTTTTACTTGAATTTAGTATCGTAAAAATACCTCCAAAATACACAAGCTTATTACACCGTCAATGCACATCGCATAATACAGTAAAAAAAACTGTAAAGAATTTTCGACCGCGCAGTATTAATAATACATATTTTATTATTTCAATATACAAGTATCGATAATTTATAATTTGAGGCATATTTCATGATTTTAAGAAATTAATTTGTTACTAGAAAATTCTTCAACATTTGCCTGAAAGCAAGTTGATTGATAATCGAGATTCATTAATTCAAATAAATCTAATTGTGGAGGAGCAATAAAAAAGGTATCTATATGTTTTTGTGAAAGATCCATAGCCTATTTGATAATTGAAAAATATTCAGTATAAATTTACTGATGTAGTAAAAAACCTTTACCGCGATAAAGTTATTTTATTTTAATTAAAAGTGGAGTTTTTTATATATATATATATATATATATATATATATATATATATATATATATATATATATATATATATATATATATATATATATATATATATATATTTATAAATAAAAACTCCACTTTTAATTAAAATAAAATAATAATAAAAAAAGATGAAGAAAAACATATAAGGTATGGTGCAATGTAAAATACCATTGATATATTAGTAGGTCATACAACTGGATGTATACATATCAAAGTAAAAAAATCTAAGTGAGACAACTAGCGTTGCCTTAGTCAATTGCTTCATCTGCTTGGTCCGCCATCTTCATATTTAAAAATCCAGTTGGATGGCCTGCTAATATATAGGTGGTATTACTTTTCTCCGTTTGCATGCCGTAGATTGAGAAATATATGTATAATATATAGAAATATATATATAAAAATAATATGAGAATATTATTTTTATATTTCTTCAGGCACCAGTGAAAAACCTAAATTTCACATATTAATATGTTAATATTTTACAGTGTAGACAAATAGAGGATGATTTATAAAATATATATTTTTTTCACAAAGCTTATGGTTCTTTGTTGAAGGTGCACTGAAAAAATAATTGTATGTAAGCGTATAAAAATAATTGAAATCATTCAACCAAACCCTAATTTTGTGTAGACGTCAAATTAATATTCTCATTTAAGTTTGGGATTTTGCCTTACATACACAAATAATATTAATGTTTTAAAGCGCGAATGCTGCAATTTGTAGAGCTTTGTTTATTTGTCCGAATGATAGTATATTATAATATTAGGGTGTGGCTTAAGGATGTCAGGATGAGGTGAAGAATTTAATATGGCGCTGAAATAACTCTTCGTTATGCTCACGGCTGAAACCAAATTACTTGCCCGCGTCTTCAACCCTTATTTTTATTTAACACAATTATACTCTCTCCCCTTTACTGAAATTCTTTTTCAACGAATTTGTCATAATCCAAGACGTAACAATTTAATAAAGTGAATTATTAGTATGATCCTGTAATTAATTGAAGTGTATTTTTTTTATTTCAGGCGCTCCAATGTTGAAGAATTTGAAGCATGGTGAGTAGTAAATATATACATTTTAACAGATTGATTATTTGCATTTTTCTTCTTTAAACGTATACAATATTATAATCTAATTCCGTTTCAGAGTTTTATTTAAAGTCAGAATAATCATGATTTGGTTAAATCTGATCCGCGTTCTGGGAACCGATGAAAATATATTATTTCTGGTCCTCAAAGAAAACGTCTGATGCTGCAACAAATCGGTTCCGCAACACTTCAATGAATACATTTCTCGGAATATTCCCTCAATAAGTGTTTCTGAATGATGTCTAAGTCAATTTCAATCTTCAAAGTCTTAAGAATAGAAATACGGTGAAACTTCTCATAACGAGTAATTTGCATAACGAGCAAAAATTCCTACGAGTAACGCAACCCTTAACAATGACTCCATATAGTTTTTTTAGTAAAAGATAACATTACGTTCCTCAAGCATTCATTTGGTATATAATTATATTTTGAATAAATGAATATTTTTTCATTGATTTATGTATATGGGGAAAAAATGTTTCGCGTAACGAGTGTTCCACATAAAAAATAAGGTTCTGTGAGGAATTATGGTCGCTATACGAGGTTTCACTCTTAAAAATGAATTATTTTAAAATGGATAAAGGCCTGGTCAAACAGAATGCGAAATCCGTTCGTAGCGAACTGTCAATGGGTGAAAATATGTTTGGCCGGGCGTTAAAAGTGTATAAAGTGACACATTCAAACAGAATCTGTATTTTTATAATACAATTTCTTTATTAAATATAATTTGCATACAATGTTTTGATACATTATGATTAGATGTTACAATATTAAGTTTATAGACTTAGTCTTTTACTTATTTTCATACGGAGTACAATCAATTGATATTTAAAATAATTAATAAGTCATAACATAACTTATGGAAAAAAATACAAAAACCCACTTGTAGAACTACTAATACATATGTATATATATTTTTATGAAATGTCTGTCAAACATTAGTGGTAATTTAAAGTTTCGCTTATTTGAAACATAATTCATTTTGTTAATATTTTGTATTAATGAGTTAGTGTTGAATCTGTATGAAAATAACAATTACGAGGCAATTTTTATTTTAAAATTTTCCTCACTCGACAAGCCTCAAAGGTCCTGTAAATAATATATTTTGATTTATGTAAAGGATAGTTGTGGTATTTGTTGTGTTTAGTGAGTAATGTAATGAAGCAGAGCTGACATCGTTGAATTCCTTCAATTACTTGATTGGCCTTTATGAGCTCGAAACACTCGGACACCGTTGCCATTGTGCCCTCTTTCTTCATCAAATTACTACTTTACTACATCAAAAAAATAACACTGCAAGTATTTAAAGTGCCTGTTCGTGCACACGGCTAAATATAAGGCTGTTTCTATATCAATGGTCCATGTGGAATCGTAATTTAACATCGCCAGAGAGAAGAGTGCACAAATTGTAGGACGTGACGAAGCCTTATCCGTGTAATCCTCACAGGTGTTACACTACTAAAATATTATTTTGTTTTACAATATCATGGATACACCTGCCGCCAGCTACAACCAGACCAAATTATAGAGATGGAATTTAATTATTTTGAAATGATGCCGGCAGATCTGCTTGCTTTTATTTTAATATTAAATACACGTACCTTACAAATGTTGAACATCAAACGAAAAAATTATAAGCATACCAGTTTCTTAGATTTATAACCCTCATATTCATCACCAAATTATATTAATACAATGCAATATATATAAAAAATCTTGGAAAATTTAGTAGTAAGTTTTAATAATAACTCTCTTAAAATATGAAATTGTCCACTTGTATGTATTTTATTTTATTATTTATTTAAATTTATCGCATTAACGTTACCGAGAAAATCAATAGTAAAACAAAAGAAAAATTAATCTATTATTTTTATATCGAGTCTCGGTGATATTAATGTGAAACAAAAAAAATATCGGTAGACAAAATCAGATATTCCAGTCTCGAGATCTAATATGACAAAATAAGATTTCTTTCTTTGATGTTAATAATAATATGAGACCTTGGCGTAAAAACAGTAAATGTCTCAAAATTCAAATTTTTCAAGAAAGACATTATCTTTATATTGAAAGGTATATTTTTATCGGCAGTTTTACGTGACGTGTGTGCTTTTTTCAAATGTTTTTATAAATAATATTTATTTAACCGATCATAATGAATGTATAGAAAGTACTGTACAATAAAATCATTTTGAAATTTTTGGATGTAATATAATACTGTCGTTATGAGTTCAGATCCTGTTCGAGTAAAAAAAATGTAGTCTTGATCCAGATTTACTCTGATTTCTTGGATTGTTAGGTAAATACGGTGGTGATTATTTAATCGGACAGAGGCGTAGGTAATTAATATCACCGATAGATAAAAAATAATTAATACATTGTTGAGTCTAAAAATTCGAAAATTGAAAAAAACTTCTAAAAAGCCCTCGGGGCGTAAATATGGAATAAAATCATTTTGAATCTTTTAAAGGTTTTAAATACATATATTCTCTGATATGATTTTCACTGCTACACCGTATATTTATTCGAACAACAAAGGACGATGTCAACCCGGATCAAAAGTTACCCATTTAAAAGTTTCACACACCCAATCTAAAAACTACCCCAAAATAATGTATCATTGTAACAGATTTCACGTGAGACACTTTGAGGGTGCGGCCTGTTTGTAATTTGCAGTGCAAATGGACGTGAGCACAAATCATAGTGAAGATGGAAAGGAATGGATGGTATTAGTAAATGGTATGTTTGGTTGATTTATTTGTGGTAATTGGAGGCAGAAGGGCGCGCCCTTAAGTAATGGCTGTTTAAAAAGCGTCACGACGCCAGGAAACAGGCCACACCTTATACAATACAAACACCATTAATACCACGGGGACTTTCCTGCACCTTTACATTACATTACTAATAACCGTACGCTACATTACTTTAGCTATTCTAACTTCTACCGCATTGTTTGATTTCAAAAATAAAACTCGTGACGATTTTACGGACGCGATAAAAAATTAATTCGATCAAATCTACTTTTATGTCAGTTTTATATTTGTTGGCGTCGTCGGTGATAAAAGCATTTTTAATCGTTCCCGAGTGGTCTAAATTCTTTTACCATTAACACTCTTTCTAAACGACCATCTTTTTATATCCGACAACTATCAGTCATAAGGGATGAATATGAAAAGTTTTTTATTGCCAATTTCCTCGAATACCTGCCGAAAGTAGTTCTCCGTATTTATATGTATTAGTCACTTGACTTGTTCCTTTCCGATAATTGACTTTTCTTCCTTCTTAGAAGTTTTTTTATTCTACTATTTGAGTATAAATCGAAATAAAATAAAATTCACACCAGTGCAAATACAATATGAAATCATCGGAATAAAAATAGTTCGCTCATTATTCGTGACTATTCTTGAATACTTTTTATTCATACGAAACTATTATTATTACACTAATAGTCATTAAACTCATTATATCAAATAAATATTGAATTTAACATCTCAATCCAAGTAGTAATTACGAGTTATTCGCAGAAATACCAAAACTATCAAAATTTATACATTTTTCCTCTCAAAAACACTGGTTTGGTGAGACATATCCCTTTTGTTAAAATTTTAACATTAGGTACTTACAATAAATTATTTAATTTTTTAATAATCTTAGACTATGACGAAAAAATAGCAAATGCCATGGGAATAAAATTTTCTTTATCTTGATAAATAAATGTATTGAAAGTTGTATTTTCATCGGTTATTTTACGCGATATGTGTGATTTTTCAAATATTTTATTAATAATATTGATGAATTCAGGAATATACAATATATATATGCAATTAAATCATTTTGAAATCATTCTTGGACATCTGTCTTCAATCGATTTAATATAACAGAATGATTATTAATAACTCGATTGCTATATTACTCGACTGGTTATTAGGGTATGAAATATCAACATAAATACATTGCAAAGAGTGTAAAATAAATAAACTTGCTTTTAATTTATGAGTATATATTTGGATGGTTTGATTGGTGAGCAAATGTGTCTTTAAAAATAAAAATTAATTGGTTTTAAGCGTGTTGATAGACACAGGATGACAAGCGTGAAGTTAGCCGCATGAGCGCCATGACGTCATTTGTATTACAGCACTTTGGTTACAATATTTATATTCTTTAAAGTTTTAATCATGGAATCAAGCACCCCTCAGTTGGCAGGAATCCGCCCCTTTCAGCCATCATCAATCATTACCTCTGACACTAATTAAAAGCGACGCCGATAACTGAAACTTGCCACTATTTTCAGCCGCACGTCAATTAATGATCACCGCACGAACCCTTCACGCGTCTTTTCACAAATTAACCGACTATTTCGTTCAACACACTAATATTTATTTTGATATCAATCCGGCTTCTCGGTTGGCGGTATTGAGATCATTAATCACCTACATTTCAACGATAATGTCACTGTGGAGTGGTCCTATTTCTTAATTAATAACACATTGAACAAACGCAATCATTTTTTGAGAAATTATTCACCATGCGATCGTGACACAAATGACAAATATATATTCACAGATTGAGATATTTAATTTTAGTCTAAAATGGGGGATATTTATTGTCTAAGTGCTTTACTACCTGGATGCAATTATCTTTATAGACATTATTTGTAGATTTGAAAATTACTATCCTATAGAGAGAATTTGGTTATAAATATTATTTATATATTCCTTTGAATTAATTTAAAATGTCTTCTTATGACACTTTATAAAGAAATAATTGAAACTCTTGGCAAATTAAATAGGTATGATAAATAATTATATACTTTTAAAAATAAATCTTCGAATAATCCTGATTATGTGTGCGGAAAAATTTCAAATTTGATAATTGATTTAAAAAAAATCACATTTTTACAAACTAACAAATCTAAACTATCCAAGTTACACTGTACGTATGTTCCGTATTTTTATTGAATAAATTCGAAGTTTTTCATATTATATACAAAAAAAACAAAAGCTTCAAAATTCAGTTCACGTTGAGCAAAAAATGTACATTTTCTTTGTATCATCATTTTATAACATTGTAGCTGGGGACAATAAAATGAATTCACGATATTTTGATTAAAGCTTAGGTTTAAGAGAATCTGTTATATTAAAAAAATGGATTTAGGAGATTGGTATTCTGAGTAACCCATCTAATGTATTTTTACTTTTGATCCAAATTACCATATTGTATTGATGCATGTTTATATATAAAAAAAGAAATGGTCATTTTAAAAAGTCGTTATCGTTCCAACACTCCCTTGTCACAATATACAGAGTCTTAATTGTGTTAATATGTTGTATAAAATGGCATCTAAGTGTGTTTTAATCCACTTAGTGATGAGAAGAGTTCTTCAGCCACGCCTCTTGTTTGCTGCTATACTAAATATAATACAATCTAGCTCATCGTCATACATTAATATTTTTTTATTAAAATTTAATCATTAAAATCAATTAATATCACTTCTCTAACATTATATGTATTTATGAAAATACATCTATTGTTGTATTCATGACTCATCTTTCAACATTGTTCTCTATGTCGTATAACAACAGGGTTGTCCACTTACACTTAATTTATATTTATCACATTATTAATTTGTCCATTTGCTAATTATTTATTGACTTATCTACACAAGAAAGTCTTCTGTGAGAATTTTCCTTAATTTCTATCATATTCATCCAAGATTTAATTGCATCCAATTCTACTTAAGCTGAAAACAAATTGCTCGACCATTAAGTCTAGTTTTGCTCTGATTTTCCGGAATATTAATTATTTATTTATATGGACTATCATCATCTATTTGTATTTATATTAATAGATGAGCAGAATAGGATTTGATCAAAATAAATTATTACAATAATAAAATTGATATTCTTTTAGGGCATTACACAATAATTGGAGCATCTTTTGTGTTATTGTATGTCGTAGTTATTCTTCGTGATTTTTGTATATTTTATCTGTAAATAATTAGTCAAATATTGTCACCACAATATAATGAAATATTATGCAATCGATTAACATTTTTACAATTTCAAAAAAATGTGTTAATCCTCGGTCCTAATAAAATATGATTTATTTAAAATATTTCCACATCCATGATTTATTTATACATTGACTTGATAGAGAAGGTGTTAACTGTAATCCCCGCTTTGTGTATTTAGGATATAGTTACATCATAAGTAAGGATTAGAAGAGCCCTTGGCATAATTTTCAAATATACGGCGTATAGTCCTGATTGGGTTTTTCCAATCAAAGGCTTAGGATCATGTATGCTTCACAATGACACTATGGGGCCTCACAAAGACCGCACACTCTACTATTAGACAAAACAATGACTCTATTCCATTGTTCTACATCAGATAAAAATCAAATAGTGCCTAAGTGTAAATAAACTCACTCTCATAGACCATACAAGCTTAAGCAATATTTTTACCTCAATATTATGATGAAAAATGTTGTAAGTATGTTATTGGATAGAATATCACACCTACTATCAATAAAAATAGTGAATAATCATTCCAATAGAAGACCTTGGCTTATAATAGCAGATATATAAAAACTTCAAAATGATTTTATTGCATATATATATATTCAATGTTATCGGTTACTACAATATCATTAATAAAACATTTGAAAAAACACACGTGTCTCATAAAAAAGACGATGAGAATACATGTTTATATATATCAAGATAATTATGTTTTTAGTATCTCTTGGAAAATTTGATTCTTGTGACAACTGCTGTTTTTTCCGCCAAGGTCTTCAATTGTATGCTTAATATTACAGTATAAAATTAAATGTGCAATTATTATTTATTGGCAAGGTTTTAAATTTAACATTTACTCTAAAACTACATATTGAATATGTTTTCCTAGTGGG
The DNA here is from genome assembly GCA_022606485.1 of Agraylea sexmaculata. Taxonomy (NCBI): domain Eukaryota; kingdom Metazoa; phylum Arthropoda; class Insecta; order Trichoptera; family Hydroptilidae; genus Agraylea; species Agraylea sexmaculata. The sequence goes on along the minus strand of JAGTTH010004987.1, from coordinate 3,112 downwards.
TAAAACCAATACCAATAAAACTAATCTAAATACTCATTTTTTTATAAAATTATCTTCTACACAATTTCTATTTTGTCTTTTAGTGCATCTTTTATTAGAAGTTCATAACACCAATTCATAAAATATTTGTGATTTTTTTCCATAAAAACTACCCTAATTTCCTATGTAGTTTTATCATTCAAGTATATTGAAATTACCCTTTATCCATTGCATGAATCGAATTATTTCCTTAAAATGATCTCCAAAATATTTATTCCACAAATGCAGTCTTTTTACAGGCTGAGTTCAAATAGGACACATGAGTTTAGTTCTGTAAAGCTTGTAAACAAACATGTTATTCTAAAAAGTGTCAATTCGGAATATCTGTATTATGTTAAATAGGACATCTGCTCTCTTTGAGCATATTGTGGATTTAAATCAATTGAGATTTAGATGTTAGTTTATCTGGCCATGTGCATTTTATCAGCGGTTGACGTAGAGCAGAACTCTTACCAAGAAATCGTAGAGATTTCATTATTACTTTATTGATTGACTAACTGACAATGCATATCCTAAAACACCTTAAACTTTAAGCCAATCAATCGTTTTAAGATAGGCAATTTCTATGATATTTACTTAACCTAACCTAACAATTTATGCAATTTTTAACTATTATTGTTTCAGGACACTACTGGATATAGAGATTTTGCATCACCACTTTAGGAGCTATTTTTTACGGTAAGTTTGTTTTTTACTTATGATAAACAGTATGCAAATATATTATATAATGAATACCTATTTTCGGGGTTAGCTTAGCCATCGTTTATTACGGAAATATGTATAGCGGTTGGACTTTTAATCAATGAGAATAGTTTAGGTGGAGTATCACAAAATTTACCCATATTTTTTATTATAAATTAATTCACAGATTCCGTCATTTATGAGTAAGAAACATATTTCTCTCCGTCAATAATAATCAGCCGCTATCATTATATATAATTCCATAAAAATGTACTTGCAAACAATCTGTGTTATTATTTTTATTCATAACCAAAGTATATAAACTCCACTTTTTAACGACAAAACAAGTCCTGGAAGTAATAATATTTATATGTAAATTTAACGAGCGTCTTTGATTAATGCTTGTAGCTGATTTCTAGTTCAAATCCTGTTAAAATTAAATAAGCAAAAAAATGATTCAAAAGATTACGACTGAGATGTCGGGAATAGTATAATATTGAAGCGAGTATCTAACTAATTATAACTAACACCAGCGTAATAGCTCAGGGGATAAGAAGCGTGGCTACAAATACTGTGGTCATGGGTTCAAATCACACTCAAGTCAAGAATTTTTAAATTGATTTGATCGGTTATTACGACTGGGAGATCGGGAATAATATTAATAAAATCCTGATCGACCGTCTTAATCCAGGTTTACTCTGATTTCCTTGTAAGGAAAATACTGAGGCGATTATTAAATCGGGCAGAGCCACTCTGTCGGTGACCTGTGTTACTAGTAATAGTTAAGACACACCACAGAATAACCAGCGTAATAGCTCAGGAGATAAAAAGCATGGCTACAAATACTGTGGTCATGAGTTCAAATTCCATTCAAGTCAAGAATTTTTAAATCGGGAATTATAATAATAAAATCCCGATCGATCGTCTTGATCCAGGTTTACTGTGATTTCCTGTATTGTAAGGTAAATACTGATTATTAAGTCGGTGACCTGTGTAACTAGTAATAGTTAAGATCACCGACAGATAATTAACATGTTGTTGTGTATAAAAAACCCTCTCTAAAAAGACTCTATAAAAACAAAAAAATCTCCTCGGGGCGTAAATAAATAACTAATATTACTGAGAGGTAAAAAAAATGTCAAAACCTTCTATAAAAACCGTTAATAAATAAAGTGCGTAATATTTTAGTGCAGCAATTAGTTATGTTACAGTGTGACCGGTTAAGACCATAACCGAGTTAGTCTAAATCCGTTCACTTAGAACCCCTGTTTAGGTTATTTTTGTAACCGGCCCGCCCAATATAAACATTGGAAATTGTTTTTTTTTTTCTTCAGCATGTACTCCTCATCCTCCACCTCCTCTTCCTCGACTTCTTCACACTTGTACTTCCACTTCTTCGACCAGATGTGTTCGCGCTGCCGACCGTTTATGACCGTCCGTTGTTAATGTCGAGTTCAAACTTGGATTTAGTCAGAATTCAGTAATGGACAAAGTGAGTGACTAGCTTCTAGTTATTAGTGAATATTGCAAGTAAGTGCATACTGGATAATAATATAGTGAATGAATCATTGGATATTATACCGCAACGTGTCCTTTAAAACAATCTACATTCCATTATATTTTATCCTCTTGGATTTTACATCAAATAATAAATTATCATCATTATTGCACATATTAAAATTAGTTTCAAAGCATGGTACTAATTTTAAAAAGAAACGCTATAAAATTATTTATAATCTTGATATTGTTTGTGGTTATTGTATAATATTCATATAATATTGATTGTGCAATATGTCATTATGGATAACGGACGCAGTCTTATGGTCATCATTGTGAATAAAACACAATATGAATATAACATATCATATAATCTTTATTAAAATAATAGTATTGAAAAAATAAATGCATAGTTTAGGTATTGTTAAAGCTACAATGAATTTTATTTCTGATTAATATGGACTGATTATATGGCTTATTTTTACTACCTTAAAACAAATATGATTGCCATTGATAGGTTAGTCAAACTGTAAAATAAGTTAACTAATTTATTATTTATTTTTGCAATATTTCTACTTCCTTTAAACAGTAGAAATATCAGTTCCTCATAATACATAATACATATAATTATTAAATTAGTTATTAGGGAATAAGAAGCGTGGCTACAAATACTGTGGTCATGGGTTCAGATCTCACATAAGTCAAGAATTTTTAAATTGATTCGATCAGTTATTACAACTGGGAGATCGGGAATAATATTAATAAAATCGCGATCGATCGTCTTGATCCAGGTTTACTGTGATTTCCTGTATTGTAAGGTAAATACTGATTATTAAGTCGGTGACCTGTGTAACTAGTAATAGTTAAGATCACCGACAGACAATTAAACACGTTG
>JAGTTH010004986.1:0-55279 GCA_022606485.1 Agraylea sexmaculata | reverse complement strand
TGATAGTTAGAAATAATTGATTTCCGGATTTAATAAAAGATTTACACTTAACGCATTAAAATATATTACATTATTAGAATAAATATATCATACTTAGACATATTTATATGAAAAAATCAATAATACTCGTAATAAATAAAGGTTGTCTTATTATTATAGCAATTTCTTTTTTACGTTAATTATTAGTTTAGCGTCCTTAATACATATTAATCAATTTAAAAATTCCATTTAAATTATTATTTAGGGTATATTTTACTTCCAGTAAGTTAAGTAATAAGTATTTTTACACAAAATATAAACACACACACATTGATATTTTAATAAATTATTTTTTAATCCTGAAGGTTATGTAATGAATGATTGCCGTATTTAATAAATGATTTTAAATAACCCATTAAAATAATAAACAATATTTCCACCATAATCGTAATTAATGTAGGTTGTTAATACAGCATTCTATTAAAACATTTATTTTCATCTTGATTATTACTTAAATTTTACAAAAAGTCGACATATGTTCTGCGTTGTTTCTTTAATATTAATTAATTTTAATAATTAATGTTAATTCAGTAAGGTAAGCTTTATAATATTATATTTCCATACAAAATATAAAAGTGGCACACATTGATATGTTAATAAATTATTTTTGTTCTTTTGAAGTTAGGTCAGATTAGAAATAATCCATTAAAAATAATATTTCAATTATAATTGTAATAAATAAAGGTTGTCTTATTTTCACAGCATTTTATTAACAATTTATTGTTTATGTTAGTTATGTAGTAAATTTTTGGAAAAATTTATAATATATTTGGTGTAGGGTAAAAAAATACGAATAGACTATTAGAATTTAAAAAAATAATGTGAGTATTAAATATTTGTATGAGAGAAAAACAATAGATACACATATATTTTTTTATAGAAAAATCAGTATATTAGACATTAAGTAACCCACAATACTTTATTGTGGGATTCCTTTAATATAATTCAATGTATGAAAGACTGATTTTTTTAGTTTTTATAACCTCAGCTTTTTTAATCTAACTAACGAAATTCCCAAGGTGCAGTGATTTCAGTAGTTTAGTCACAGATGGCTTTTCAATAGAAATCCTTTACATACTACTACTTATATACATATATATTTATTTATAGTAGAGACGAACAAAGGGAAGAGTGGTTGATCGGACAAATGAAAATTGCGTCTCAAGTACTTCTCACTTCTCTCTTTAATTAAACCATTCTGATTCAAATCATTCGCTGCTTATCCTGCACAATGCATACTCGATAAAAGCCTCCATTAATTGAATTTGAGAATGTGGACATTTTATAGGTCAGACTTTGGGTTTGGTCAAGTAGTAACAACAATATTTAGACCACCCTAAATGCACCCTTAATCCGATTGAACAGATGGCTTTTAGATGACTTTAAAACTGAGCAATCCCTTTATGTATTTCTTGAATATATTAAAAGCTCACCCATGCGATAATAAACTAAGTAATTAAAGCTTCTGAAGATCACACGATACCGGGAAAATATTTAATTTTAAGAAATGCCATTCTTAGTTCAAACTGCGATTTTCTGGAATATAATTTAAAGACTTCCAAAGATAATTTTTATTTATTTACACATAAACATTACAACCATAATAAACTTTACTCATAATCCAATGTGTTGGGATAGTTTAGTAAATAAAAAAGAAGAAATGACATGATAAAAAACCATTTACTAATAATCAAACAATCGATTTATTGTAAAAAATATAAGGGATAAATGATGAAAAATAATATTTATTGATACATTTTATTGAAAATTCAAACTATATTGTGTGATGAGTATGTAACAAAACATTTATTTTACTCGCGTAGAGTCAAGCTAAACGTTGTTATAGTAAATCCATAGATATAAACAAAATATATTGCATGAGTGGCTAAATGCATGGTTACTTCAAGTGGCCAAAAGCATGAGTTACCTGGCAAACATTATACTGTAAACATGTCTCTTCATATCTTCAGTTATATTTCACAGTAAAATGGGTAAATGCATTGTTACTACATGTCATATGGACTTAAACATACACTCAAATACATCTAGGCTCACTTTTTACCAAACATCACTTCTTTAACATGTTTACAATATTATTGCGTTTTAATAATTATTGTCACAGCCACTCTCAGGGCTCACTAGAAATGTGTTGAGTGAGGGAGACACACTTATGCCTTTATAGAATACGAGAGAAGAGTGCAACAATACACGGAATACACGAATTATTTATATGCAATGCGATATTTAATGTTTATATTTACGAGTAAATCATAGTGTTGCCTTTTATATGATTATATATAATTGTGTTAATGATAATAATGTTGGCTGAAGGTGTGACATGTGGTGTTGTAGTGTATGTAGTCGTAGTCGTGAGTGGGTAACAATCACGTACTACGGAATATCGTCACAACCGAGTCCGAGCCTTTACTCTTGTTCCTTGTACTATCACCACTATCAGCAATGCCACCCCCACAAGATTCAATTTCGTTCATTAACCCTAATCAAGCCACTGCTGCTGTCTGTGCTGCTAACCACAATGCTTCACCAACCAGACCATCAAAATATTATATTCAACATCACGTAATGGACATTTCAAAATATAATCCAAGAATTATGAGAACCATCTTGTCCCATCAGTAACTGTAATAGTTAAAAAAAACAAAATCTAAGGTTTCATCTACGCCTTATATATATATATATATATATATATATATATATATATATATATATATATATATATATATATATATATATACTATATATATATGAAATCATTAGAGGATTTTACTATTTGTTCTCTACCTTTTTTCAAGTAGCATATCAGAAGAAATCTCTCATTTTATCTATAATTTTAACCCCTTGTAGTATAATCAATGAGCCTATATTATAAATGTGCCATTAATACATTAAAAGACGTCAAACAATAAGAAGACGATGATGAATTTTTCACTAAAGTCTTTTTATGACAGCAGCTTGTGGCACTGCTTCTACCGCTCGTACTGTTTATCTGTCACTTGTCGATCTTTCTAATAAAATTACACCGTCTTTTACTTAATATGGTAAAGTGCCCCATTAACAGTTTTTTGATATATTCAAGGACAAATAATATGTATGTATGATGTTTTTGTAAGAAAAATCTTGTTGCTCTCCAGTGTCGGATTTTAGGGTCTACACGTTTGTGTATATGTATAAGAATATACTTAATATGCGCATGTAGTAGTGAAGACCACGTTACAAAGTAGAAAACAATACGCATGACACTTCTATAAATATTAGTTAATTGGGTGCATATTTCATGTTAATAATATTATAGATATAGTATGTTATTTCCAAAATAAATGTAAAGAAATCTATTTATTATTTTTTATATATAAAATTTTAATAGTCTTTTTGAAATTGAATTTTTTTCTATGACTTTTAAGGCATTCATCTTAAAAGAACCAGCTTAAGAAGTTAGTTAAAGATACCAAAAATACTTTAAATAAGGCGTAGATGGTATATCATTTTTATTTATTAATTAAAAATTAAAAAAAAATAATAATAATATCAATACTGCTTTTAGAATTGAGTTTGGGCCACCATCTTCGATTTAGCTGTTTCTGTGAAGTACTAATTAGTGACTGTTACGTGTGTATTGTATCTGTTATTCGTAATTAATATAATTTTTAATTAATAAAAAATATTTGATATTTTTTTCGCTAATTTTACGATATCCAACCGCTCCCAAAAAGACTCTAAGCTATTTTAAGTCCACCCTATATAATTTAATTCAATGAAAATTTTTACCCAATGATTTTTTTCAGAATCTGGTGTTTAAAAAAAAATATGCTAAAATTAAGTGGAGCGCTTTTTTAAATAATATGCTATATATTCTTATATAAAATATCACGTGTATGTTAAATGAATAAAATTAAATTATAGAATATTTCTGATTTGATACATTGAAATAATCTTTAAGTACCTCTGGCCGGTTAGTGGCGTAATATAATGGGGGTGGTAGTTAAGGGTAGGTTTAACCTACGGTGGAATGCAGTGGTCATTGTGAATAAGGCAAATCATGAGTATGTGTTCCTTATGCATTATGATCATCACCACAACTATTCTGTGCCGAATTTGACCCAAGAAACTATTTCCAGATAGCTCAATCATAAATCTTTTTACTGCTAGTCAAAGTCGAGAGTAAATGGAAAACTTGGTTTACGGTCCACGGGTATAAACAGAGGAATTTTGCGGTTTTAGTAAATTTCCGCTTGGTCGTTTTTTATCGACGGAATTAATAGGAGCTCCTCTGATGTGATGGGAGTCTTTCAGGATTTCAGGAAATTAAGGACGTAAAGTGGGCGACGTTTATGACGCGCACATAAACATTTTGATGCAACCTCTTTTCATCCCCCAAACAAATAATAATACTAACATTTTTGCATGTATATTATTTGAAGGAGAGTCTTAAGTCACATCTTCAAATACATTCAAAACAACAGACAAAAAATCCCTGAACTGTAAAAAAAACCAAAGAATAACTCTTCAGAAGGGTCAAATAGCAGCTACGCGGTGGCCAATGCACATAGCGTAATATAATATTTTCCTTCATGCGTAAATCAAATAATTTCGATGTTGTTATACTCAAAATAAGTAACAAATATTGTATTCATGGGTTTAAATCCGACAAATCATGGGTTTTTCATAATATGTATAATTGAGAATAAAATTATCGTCTTGATCCAAGCTTAGTCTGATTTCCTGGATTATTAGATTATTACTAAATAAATGCAATTTCCATAAAATTTACAAGAGAAAAAAAAAATTGGCTATCCCGGCTGGGAAATCGGGAATAATATTAATAAAATCCCGATCTTCTCGATCCAGGTTTACTCTGATTTCCTGTATTATAAGATAATTACTGATTATTAAGTCGATGATCTGTGTAATAAGTAATAGTTAAAATCATCGGCAAATTAATAATTAACACGTTCGTTTGTCAATTTTTTTTTTAATTCCTCCGAGTCGTATATAAATATAATATTAAATAATCTACAATACTTATTTTAAAATTACATTTCACACATGTTTAATAATTTCCTTAATATATATATGAGAGAAAACAACCTTCTCAAAACCCTCTCGATATCGCATAGATAATTTTTTTTTGTTTAATATTAATAACGTGTTAAATAATTTATGTATTTTAACCTATTTTTATTTAATGGAAATTCTCCAAATTATTCTGTAAAAAATAATGCAAAAGAAATGAGATGCTTTAAATTCATAATTAAAAAACAGAGACTCACCCTTTACTAATAGTCTCATTTCAATTTAATTTTCCCCTCAAGATGCAACGTGGTCACCAATAAGACTAAATATTAATTTATTAAGCCGAGGTTTGGGATATTTAAGTCGCACTGAAATAGTCGGAATTCTCATTTGGGCTGGCAATAATTGAAATGGCCACAATTAAAATTCTAATGAAACGGCAGACTCAGTTTTGTTCCCGTGTAAAGCTTCGGTCGAATTTATTTAACAGCTGCAATGGGGAGGCTTTGCTTTACTGGTTTCTTGAGAAATTCGATATTAGTTAATTTCAACTTGGAATCCGGTACTGATTTAATTACAATGGAGAAGGATCTGTCCCCAGTTCGGGTCACCCCAACCCTTAAATTTGCTTACAGGGAAAATAGAGTTGAAGTTTTGCAGTTTGTGTATTTTTTTCATGTAGCAATATTCAAATGAAGTCAATTTAAAAATGTAATATTAGTGGGTTGGTATTTATTTGTCGTATGATCCTAAATTACATTTTTTCCAATAAAGGTTAACAATATATTGACTTTAAGATTAATATACAATAATTTTGGGATTTAGAGGATTTTGTCCATAATTTAATTCTGAGTAATTTAGAAAAACAAGGTAATAATATATCTACAAAAAATCCTCTCCAACCCACATGCAGGGTGTACTTCATCTAACTGAGAATATTTTAGGGGATGGTAGGGATCGCAAAAAAGTAAAAAAAAATCGTAAAAAAAATAAATAAAATATTTGTTTTTTATAATCTTTATTATTAATTATAATTGCTTAATTCCTAAAGTATTAAACAGATACAATACACATACGATATTCACAACTGACTTCACAATAACAGGACAATTACAAAATTGTTTTTATAATTTTAATATGTAGTGTGAAATATTTTAAGGGGTGGTAGGGTAACGCAAATATAAGGGAATATTTTTTTTATTATTTATTAAAAATAACAAATAATTAGTTATTAATTTATAACGTATTTAAAAAAACATAACATACACGGAAAAACGCGTCATCCTCAACTGCGTATTTGACAGAAACTCGATTAGAAAACCATAAAAAATCACGGAAATTTTGTGATCACCCCTTAAATATTCTCAGTTAAATTTAGTCCATCTTGTATAGTATTTTTTAGGTTAGATATTTCCTACTTAATTTTACTTAATCAAGACAGTGTTTAATTTTTTTCATTATATTATTTCAGGTACGTTCCTTTATGACTACAAAAAAAATCTACTCCATTTCAAAGGTATGTACGTATATTTTAATATTATTCTAGCGGCGCTTTTTATAAAAGCCTTTGAAATGATGACACACACATTCCAATCAAAAATTCAAATAGGAAAATACACAACTAGTGTAAAAAAATTCAATTAAAAATGTGTTGAATTAATTGTTAGCGTCGAAAAATGGTTAGTTTGGTCACATCGTATCCGGTCGATTAGTATAAATGAATAATATAGGACGATATAAGGGTGGAATGCTGAAGGGGTGGCTTTAGTCCACTTCCTGTGGAAACGGAAAACCTGAATAAATCACTGTCACTCAACTAACAATTTTCCATTTGCTCAATGTTACAATGCTTTCCAAATAACTAAATACCTCAACCTGTGCCAAGTTCTTCACCTATCTTCATTGTGAAATATATTATATAATTCAGAAGTGTGTTTGACACTTGAAAACAAAACTGTGCATAGAATAATTGTGAAGGGCGAGAGACAACTAATTGAGGACAATCTATCAGTTGTTAGGTGGTTGAAACAAGGGGTGAGTATTTGGCGGGGTGGCAACCATCCTACACTAAACATGCAAACACTATAAATTTGAAAATGTACCAGACTGGGGTGAAAGTGAGAAAAACGGCCTGTTACTTCATTTGCAAAACGACAAAATATGTATTATTTTTTACATGGGAATTATAAATATTTATATTAAACATATTAAAAAGGGTCTAAGAGTATTCCTATATTATATACATTTAATAAATTGGTTATATACATATGTATATTATAGTGAAAATTTAATTCATTGATAAAAAGGAGTATTCAAATATGCGCAATTTTTATATTATTTAATTTTATGACCTAATAATTTATTTAATTAAATATTTTATATATATATGAAATAAAAATGGAAATACGCCACCAATAAGACATAAAAAAGTACAACTATCTAGCTTCACTTTTAATTTATTGCTTTTAATATTTAATAGGCAATTATTTAACAAATCTCGCGGTGAATGTTAAAAAAACGTGTAAACGTGTATGTAAAACGGGTAACTATAATTTATTGAGTAATTCCATAAATATTTTAATGTCTACAAATCCCATTCAGAGTTGGCCCGGTCCATTGCGACACTTCAGCACAATATTTATATTCTTAAACTCCTTATGTCATGTTAGCTTATTTTAAGGCATTTTTTATCATAATAAATTATCATTGTTTATAGACCTAAATAATAATCGAAATAAAAAATTGTGTATGTCACATAAAATATTGTTTTCAAATAAAAATGGTTCATAGATTTTTTTCTTATTATGTATATTAATAAAAATCCATATAAAAAATACTTTTCATTTAATTTTATGCATATAATTTAAAATTTCTCAAAATATTGAAATAGTGAAATTGGATACATGACAATTCCATTATATTCTGAACAAACTAAGTGATGAAAAAATAAACATATTTATTAAAGTATCCCAATTTATAATAAATAGTGATTATTTATGTAAAATATACATTTCTGATTAATAGTTAAAGTATAGATTACCTTCGTAAAATGGGGTAAAATGGACCTAACAATTTATAATATTGTGGCTTCATTTCATAAATATATTAATGCATTTTTTCCTTTATTGTTTGAGTGATCATGGACATATTGAAATTTTAAACTTGTACTGTATAATTTAAAAATTAATAATTTTAGGACATTTTGATATTTGCTCTACATGCATTATAAATAAAGGAGTGTCTCTTGAATACACATATTTTTAAACTACACAATTTCGATAATTAAAAAATAATAATAAAATTGTGTAATTATTAAAGGAGCATAATTGAATAGAAAATAGAATAACAAGTTTATAATGAGTGTCGGTTATTAAGGAGAGACACCATTCATTGAAGTATTCATATAAGGAGACACATCCTCTCATTATTATTTATTATATACGAAGCCCAACCGTAAATGGAATACAATGTGCGAAAACACAACAATATCACCGCAGATTATTATATAAAAATAAATAGCATTGTGGAAGTCCTATTGTAAATAAATAGTAAGATCATTTGTGAGGGTCTTCGTGTATTATTATTATTGTGAGTAGTTCTTGTTGTTGTTTCCTTTTTAGAATGCGACAGGAACACAAATAAATTACACTCCATACAACTAGCTTCAGATATTTATACACTTCTTTAAATGCATTCATTGGATGTTTAACGAACAAGTCTTTTATTTTCATCATTCATTGCCTTATTTATTAACAAAGACAAATTCTTATTTTATTTTTAATAAAATACATCCATGTGTTGGAATTTTAACAAATTGGAATACTTAAAAATAATAGAAAATTATTAAAATGGATACATATTTTAGGCGGCAATTGCAGTCATGAATTTAATCCTACTCTTCTGACATGGAAAATAAAATTGTATCATAAAATAATGAAATTGGCTAAATATATATATATTTTAAAACATAAGAAACAAGTGGTAGTGTTTGTTACTTAAATCTGCAATATTAATTTTTTTTTAAATCTTTATACAAGATATGTTTTTTTTTAAATAATTAATACTACAAAGAGATCGACAGTTTACAAGGAGAGAAGGAAATCAATATTTATTAAAATTAACTGAAATCATAGTAAATTATATATTTTAAATGAATATTTTGGTACAAACATAAAGGTTTGGCTTTTATTTGATGTACAATTTCATTATTTTAAGCCATGTTAGATTTTTACTTTATTATACTTTATTTTGTGTTATTCACCAATAAAATTACAGATCACTTATTTGGTTTGTATTTTTTTTTAATTTAAAGTGTTTTCATTTACAGATGACCCGATTTAATAGTTCACCTTACTATATACAAAAATTATACAATCTACAATAAGTCAACAATTTTAACAATCCTATTCATTGATTAGTTTCAAGCGTAAGAGAAATATATTTTTATTAATAAGTGGAACTTTTATTTTTTGAAATATTAATATTATATTAGCTTTTAACTATGGTCGCTCAAATTAATTAAGATGAGAAAAATGCTTATATACTAAAATACAAATCGAGTTGAGTCGGTGAATAATTGTATTAAGAGTGACATCCACTGTTGCTGGTATTTCATGATTTTTTCTGGGTTAAGGCGTAAGCAGTATTTGAGAAATAGCCTTGTAAAATCCAGTAGTTGTTTTCATTCTAATAAATACCCACATTTGAGTAATATTAGTTAAAATAATGTTTGCTGGCAGTGTTAAGGGCGTGGGCATCTGTCACAGTGAAATGGCGTTACTAATTTGGCTAAGTCTCTACTATTTCTAAATATCCGACACTTTTCATATGATCCGTATAAGCAACATGAAAGACATGCACATATTAACAGCAAGCTCGATAATAAATGTCACATTTCCTCTCACAAGTCTTTCGCAAAATACATAGTTAATAAATAATCCAATAAGAAAGTTCTTGTTGAAAATGTGACTCATGAATAGAAAAACGTCACGCGAAAACTTGCGGAGAAACAAAAAAAATGTGTACAAAGGGGAGCTTTAAGCTCGTGAAGGAATGGGAAAAAAACGGTGGACGTATAAATGTGAAAAATTGGCATTTGCAAAGAGCTTTTCTTATTAGACGTTTCTTTTTTTGCACAAGCTTCTAGTCCGAGGTACCTGAAAGCCGATAAGCTTGCTTCTACCCCCTTTTTATACTCCATCCACCACCCCATTAACTGTCTGTACTGGCCTCTTCACTTTGAAAAATCAATCTTCAGCTCCCAAACAAATACAATTTGATTTTTTTAAATCATTATTAACAGCGGGAGTAATATCATAGTCAGCGTAGAGGCTTATTTGCCACATACAATATGTCATTCTTAATGCGATATTACATTTGCATACTGAAGTATTGTATACTTTACAAAGACTGTTTTCAATTAGCATCGAAAACTATTCGAAAGCAATTAAATAATGTGTGTTTGTGTATGTAGCAAATTTGCACAGCCACAGTAATAAATTAGTGGTTGAATTTACGATGTCGAAAGATTGAAAGCGACTGAATTACTACTACAAGTATTGCTGTGCCAACGACACCACCTCTAAACTCAATTGGCTAATGACCAATACATAAATACACATATATAAATGCATATATACAAACAGCGGGCTTTAATCCCAGCACTTTTTCAATATTTTACTATCATAGAGTCGATTTAAATACATTTTTTTTGATCTGAATAGATCTTAATATTCCATCACTATATATAAAAAAACACTATATTTTTTTAACAAATCGATACGTTTATTAATATTGTATTGAAACAATTCAAAAAATAATAATTTTAATATAAATTTAGCTTAAGCTTTTAATTAAATGAGTGGTATTATTTATTTACAGAGATATAAAAAGAGAATCAAAGGCAATCACTGTGTATTACAATCAACTCGATAATCTTACATTTTGTGAACCAGACCACGTATTTTCCAGACTAGATTCTATCTTTTGAACGCAATCAAATAGTTTAATCAATATATTTATTTAAGATAAACTTATAATAGTACACAATTTTAAATTAGACTTAAATGGGTAGTAGAAAAACAACTTTTTAACCTAATTATAACCTTAAGAATTGCTGGCTTTTATAAGAGGCTAACCTTTAAAGATTTTGAATATATCGTTATTATTTTCAAAGCAATAGACCAGAAATTATATAATTTAAAAAATCAAGAATAGACTGTTTATTATAGAATCAACCAAATACAAAAAATCCGTTGCTTGAGTAAAAGAGTTGAATAAAGATTTATTTATTGATGTTAATTCATTGTAACACAATTTTTATCTATATCAAAAGCTTAATTATAAATTTTAATATTTTCATAGTCTTATTATAATCTGTAAATTAATTAAACTAAAATTATGCAAACAATCTACAATAAGTGGGGGTTCTAGAATTAAACAATCCTATTCGCTGTCGAGATATGTCTTATTAATAAAATAAAGGTTATCATTGGATTATAAGGTGAACAATAAGTGGATTATTAAATCGTGTTATCTGTAAATGATAATACTTCAAATTCAAATAAAAAAATACTGACGAAATAAATAATTGTATCTGTAATTTTATTGGTGAATAGCACAGAATAAAGTAAAAATACAAAAGAGTAATAGTAATCCAAGTTATAGTCTTACTATAATAAAATCTTATATGGCATAAAATATTTAAATATATATTATTATTACAATTTCTTTATTATGCATAAGTTTTTACAGTGATTGATAGAACAATACATCTTTGGAAATATACTTAGGTGTACAGAGTGTTTACATCTTTTTACCTATAACTAACATGAGAATGTTTTATTTAAATTTGACATGAGTAATAGTATTAAATTATAGAAAGAATGGGGAAAAAAATAAAACCCATTTACAAATTTGAAGATTAATAAATAATAACAACGATAAAAACAATATTAATAAAACAGTTACAAAATATATAATGCTTAAAAACTAAATAACAATTTGTTTGGGTAAAACCAAATTTGAGTTGAGTGGATTATGGGAAATTTTATTTTATTTTTAAAATAATATCAGTTTTGGAAGTTCATTGGTAAAATGAACTTACGTTTCCTCGAGACATATTTATAAATATATATATATATATATATATATATATATATATATATATATATATATATATATATATATATAAATAAAATATATTTATATATAAATATATTTATATATATATATATATATATATATATATATATATATATATATATATATTATTTAAACTATATATTTGTTGGAACTTTTTTATAAAATTTTAATTAATAAATAGGCACATCAATCAAGTTTTACTGGAGCCGGTATTAATTTTGGTATTTTAATAGAATTTGGTCTATTTTTACATTTCAATTATCTTAGGGGTGGACGGCACGTGCGGTTGAACAATTTAAGGGTGCGGAACTAACAATACTTCATCCCCGCAGTCAAGTGGTTACGGTTGAGCGATTTGAAATAAAAACTATGCCAAATGTCGTATTTTAAGGACCTTATCTAATTGAGCTTTGAACATCTGTTATTTAGTTGTAGGCTGTGTTATTTTTTTCAGCATATTTGCATGGCGTCGCGACGCTCTTCCGTGACGAATGGCATCGGTAATAATAGTAGTAGTGACGGTGGTTACTATAACTCTAGTTGTAGTTATATTAGTTGTTTGTAGTGATTGTGGCGTGTAAACAACCTTTGCTTCGTAAATCACTCTCTGTTATATGCA
Organism: Agraylea sexmaculata; assembly: GCA_022606485.1. Taxonomy (NCBI): domain Eukaryota; kingdom Metazoa; phylum Arthropoda; class Insecta; order Trichoptera; family Hydroptilidae; genus Agraylea; species Agraylea sexmaculata. Next base: position 42,447 of record JAGTTH010004986.1, on the reverse strand, counting down.
CAAATCAAGCCAGCCGATAAAATACTATCAAATATATCAACAATGTCACTCTTCTTGTTAGCACTGCTTTTAAAAACATCTTGTGTACATTTTTTACAATTCTTTCGCCTGTTTACAATCAAACGACTACTCTTTATTTATTATTATTGAAGTTTTACAAACAAATTTATTTGACTAATGTGTTTGTCAAACAATTCATCAATCAACACCCTACACGATAAAATAAATTGTGTCAAATATGTAAACAGTTTCAAATAATAAATGTATATAATTCATCCTTTTATTAAAGTAATAGCCTTGCAAATATTCAATTTTATTTTAAAATTAATAATTGTAAATAAACATTTTGAAATGCCATTTAAAAATCAAATTATTCTACGACTATTTTATAGTGTAAATATGAATATTTTCCTACCATTGATAAAATAATTTTCAATGAATTATAATATAATTGAGGATGACCTAATAAGTGAAGATCACCTAATAAGCATTAGGTTCGATTTTTTCTAGATATTAATTTTTTCTTATGATTTCACGATATTTTTAGTTATTTATTTACATATAGACTTTTTTATACGATATAAATAAAAGCTTGCATTAGTCCAATATTTGTTTATATATATACCCAAATACCCATTTGCACGTAAAAAAATTCATTTAAATACTTGGATATACCCCACTTCAAGATTATTTTCAAGTGTAAAAAAATATTCAAGTTGAATCGACAATGCATAAAAAATTTTTTTTTTTTTTTTTTTTTTTTTTTGATTTATATTTTTGAGTACCCTGTCTAAAGACATCTTACTCGTCGTCTGTTGTCACATTGTCTTGAGGGTTGGTTGTCCAGTGACGACTCAATCCCGGCGTTGTGTTTAGGTTATAAGTGTTCAAGTGTTCATACTTGTTTTATCAAGTAAACACCATTGTCAGTCCTTGAATCTTGCTGGCAAGTCAAGTTGTCTGTATTTTTGTAGACGTCTTGCGTAGTCTACGGTCAATAAGTCTCTCGCTAGTACGTTCGGGTGACTTTTTAATCTACTTTGGTACGTTTCGCTGAATTTTTTCAATTCTTCGCGTACTGTCATTGTTTTAGAGTCCTGTAATAGGACCCAGTTGGGTACATACCATGGAGCATTTAAAATTGCTCTCAGGGTCTTGTTTTGTAACCTGTCGATACTGCTGATATGAGTGTCCTTAGCTGTCCCCCACAGTTGACATCCATATGTCCAAATGGGTTTGATTATTGCTTTATACAGCAATAGCTTGTTTGTAAGTGTGAGTTGGGAATGTCTGCCAATCAACCAGTACATTTGTCTTTTTTTATGTTCCATTTGAAGTCTCTTTGTCTTAATGTGTTTTTGCCATGTTAGGCTTCTGTCAAGGTGTATACCGAGGTATTTAGCCGAGTCTTCTTGTGGAATATTTTTCCCACCAATTTTCACTGGTGGACATGTCTGTTTTTTGTTTGTGAATGTCACGTGTGTCGATTTGGTTTGATTTACTTTAATTCTCCATACTTCAAGCCATTTCTGTATTGCGTCAAGGTGTTTCTGGAGGAATTGTGAGGCAGCTGTTGGATCTTTGTCCGAAGCGAGTATGACGGTATCGTCAGCGTATGTAGCCAGTGTTGTGTTGTCGGTTTTTTGGAGATCGTTTGTATATATTAGATACAGTACAGGACCTAGTACACTCCCTTGCGGTACTCCAGATCTTATGGTATTAAGATTTGAAGTTTCGTTGTCATATTTAACAAAAAACTGTCTATCGGTCAAGTACGATTTGATAATATCATACATGTTTTTGGGCAGTTTTCCTTTGATTTTATAAAGCAGGCCTGGGTGCCAGACTTTGTCAAAAGCTTGACTGATATCTAAGAATGCTGCTGAACAGTAGTTTTTTCTTGTATGGAGCGATCTATGATCGTCACAACTCGATGAACTTGTTCAATTGTCGAGTGCGCTTCTCTGAAACCGAATTGATGATCAGGGATCATGTGTTCTTGAAAAAGTATTGGTTTCATGTTGCGCAGTAGAATTTTTTCAAATATTTTGGAAAATATTGGCAGGAGGCTTATCGGTCGATATGAAGTGACTTCTTCGGGTGGTTTACCTGGTTTAGGTAGCATAATAATTTCTGCTATTTTCCACTGTCTAGGGAAGCTACCCATTCTAAGTATCGCGTTAAATATTATGGTTAGAAATCTTAATCCGATATCTGGCAATTCTTTGATTATCTTCCCGGTAATCATGTCATGTCCTGGCGCTTTTTTTGCGCGTACTTCATATTTTATAACATGCTTGACGCATTGAAGTCCAATTTTGACATAATAGTTTTCTTTATGTTCCGTACTATCTAATAAATTATGAATGTGACTTTCTTCTTCAGGGGAACACATCCTTTTCGCTGGTGTAAATACTTCCTTGAGATGTTTCGCAAACTCGTTTGATTTCTCTCTGTAGTTTTTGCCCATTTATCGTCAGCCGTTTTGATGGGCGGTATGGATATTTGGGGCCGTTTTAGTTTTTTGTAGCTTTCCATAGAGAATAATCTGTAGCGTCGGTTGCTGTAAGACCTTCCAGATAGGATTGAATCCCTTTATTTTTCCATTCACATAGGATATTTTTAATATCTCTTATTGCTTCGTTCAGTTTTCTCTTGAGTTCCTTGCTTCGAGTATTTTGCCATTCTTTACGAATGCGTCTTTTTTCATGTATTTTTTCCTGAATCCAGCGGGGAAAATCATCTGTTGAGTGTGGTTTTTTTGACATATTGGGCGTGGCTTTTTTCACTGCGGAATGAATTTGATTTTGAAAGTGAATAACTGCGGTGTTAAGTTGGTCTTCTGTTTTCAATGGTATATCACATTTCAAATTTTCATTTAAGATATGTCTAAAATATTCCCAATCTGTGTGACGGTTACCGAGTGTAAATTTACTGGGTTTGATAATTGGTTGTAGCAAGCTGTATTTAATAATAACAGGTGAGTGATCTGATGACAGATCGAGGCAAGATTCTGCGCTCAGTCTTTCGATTGGAATTCCTTTCACTACGCAGAAGTCTATGAGGTCCGGTGTTTTTCTTCTATCTGTAGGCCAATATGTTGGTTCACCAGTCGATAGATGAGTCAACTTGTTGTTTGCCATACTTTTATACAGTTCTCTCCCCCTGGGTGTGGCCAGTCTAGACCCCCATTGTTGGTGTTTGGCATTGAAGTCCCCACCTGCGATGAATTTATCCGCTTCAAGTGTTCTGAAGTAATCGTCAAAATGTTCTCGTTTAATCGAGTGTTTGGGTGGGCAGTAAATAGCCGATATATATACATAATTATTTGTATCTCCGACAGCAATTGTGGTTGCTTGGAGAAAGTCTCGATCATATTTTTCAGTGAGATGATGTTTCACAGTGTTTTTAATTATCACCGCTGTTCCGCCATGCGCAGTTCCATCGGGGTGATTCGTCGTATATATAGTATACATGGGAATTTTTATGTAGCTTTTTTCGGTAAAGTGTGTTTCCGATATAAGCATTATGTCAATGTTTTTTTCTTTTAAAAATAATTTTATTTCTTGGCTATGTTGTCCAAGACCGTTGGCGTTCCAAAGACATATTTTTAATAATGGAATCATTTTTTATTTAGGACAAGAGCTGCCATGATCTGTGTCATGTTGTCCATGGTTTTCATGACAAGTTCAATGAGTTTGTCCATTTTAATTATTAAATTATTTATAATATTGTCTTGTGGTTTTTCGGGAGTTGGCTCGATATTTTTGGTGGCTTGAGCATACGACTTTGGTATGTCATTGGTTTTGAAAGTTGTAGTGTTAGTCAAGTTGTTTGTCTGTTTTGAAATTATTTTCTTTCTTAATACGGGGAATTGGCTTGTTTGTACCTTTTTGCGTGTTTCGCAACCTTTATAATTTGCTGGGTGATTCCCGTTGCAGTTGACACACTTCACATTGTTGTCTCTTGTTGTTCTGTTGCAATCAGTTGTTGCGTGCTCACCTGCGCACTTTACGCAACGCGGAGTCCTGTTGCAATATTTCGCGGTGTGTCCGTATCTTTGACACTTTTTACATTGTATGACCTCTTTTTGAGGTCTTGGTGGCTCGATTACGACTTTACACCTAAGTATGGTGTCAATTTTGAAAATTTCTTTGTTATTGTCTTTTTGTCTCAATTCGCAAAGAAACATAGGCAGTGGGGTTTTGTTTGTTTTTTGCAACATGTTTGTTATTCTGATAACATCATGGCCGTGACTTGCGAGCTCTTCGCTTATTTCGGCGATATCTGCCGTGTGGTGAAGGTTTTTATTATAGCCTTATATGATCGGCTTTCTTTCGTCTGATACGAATGAAACTCGGTATCTCTATTTTTTAAACCTGTGATTACAGGTATATATTTTTCAGACTTAGTGATCTGTATTTTTACTTGGGTTTTACCCAGCTGTTTAATGTAGTATGCTCCTTGAGCTACTTGCTCTAAGAAGTCTGTCAGTGGTTTGATGTTCTCTACTGCGTGCACAAATATAGGTGGTGGCTTTGGCGTATTTTTGCCAATCGCCTGCTCCTCTTGTTTGTCTTCTAATTGTTGAAAGCGATTTGCTGTTGGCACAGCAAGCCAGTTCTTATTTGGGCATGCCTGTTTGGCTTTACTGGCATTCTCCGGACTGGATATTCTCTTTGTTTTTGTCGGGGCTTTGATCCAAGAATCTAGCGTATTTGTAGTCGATGCGGCAACAGGACATTGATGATCCAGTTCCATTGTCTTGTATATAGTGTGGAGAAATTACAGTGTAATATAAGTGAACAGTATGATACCGGACAGGAGAAATCGGAGCAAGACCGGTTTGGTGGTTGTGTCACTTGTGCACTCGTCACTTTCGAACTTGCGACACCATGCAGGAGCACTTTACTATACGTCTTTACTCAACGGTGGTATACACGCAACTGGCATAAAAAAAAAAAAAAAAAAAAAAAAAAAAAAAAATAATAATATATTTTTTAAGTGAATATAAGGAATGTTTCTTTTTAAAAACCCTTATTATTTTAAATTAACTACAATCGTCTATTAATTTTTTTAATATTTTAACATACTAATATTAAGGCCAGTTACGGTAGACATATTATGATAAAAACTCTCGAGTATAGCGTTTCTTTCAATTCAACTGTTTTATTGAAGTAGGAGATTGAAGTATTTTCATTTGGTCTATTTTTAAATCTGAAATTCTACAGTAACATGCAAAACAGTGTTGGCAAGTTGCGATACTTCAGGGATCTGTCGAACTCGTTTTCAAGTGAAATTTCATAGCCGCTTGCCTTGAAAACTTTTCACATTTTCTTCAATTGATCTTCAACTTGGCTTTTATGGATTTTTTTATTATTCTTGTTTGTTTTTGAGTGGCATTAGAGTAAATATAACTCAAATATAGATTTGTTATGGTTTGTGTGATAACATCTCCTAAAACTCACATTTGCTCTAATCTCTTAGAAAAGTGCGTCATCATGGATTTGTAGGTCACGTTTCTTGTACGATTTTGCCAAAACTTATATTAAAAAGGCCTACTACTCTGATTTTTTATTCAATTGAACTATGTATCAATGACATCCTTCAAAAGAATAAAATCAATAAAATAATTATAGCATGTTTGATTAACAATCAAAGGCCTGATTTTCCAAGACACTTAACCTAAGCTAACCTAGATATCTGAGAAAACTTATTTGAAACATTGACAACCTGATTTTTTATTTTTATTTTATTTTAAAAAACTTACCCATTTGAAACCATACAATGCAAATTGATAAATTGTTGACGTATTATAAATATAATTTGAATTGAAAATGGACATACTCCGCATAAATTTAAGCTAATTTTATTATCTAAAAATATTTATTCAATCAATAAATACTGAAAATTATAAATAACTATCTGCCTTCATTATCATTATATTTTAATTTTATTCAAATAAGTAATTAGCAATAAAATCTTACGGTAAGTGTTAAAAAAGCGCGTCTACCGGTTACGAATTATGTATGTAGCAATTTCGTACTTAAATAATTTTAATTGTGATCTTGTTAATCGTTAAATTAACTAATAATTAATATATTTTTTAAAACACGTGACGTCAGAGAGAAGGTTTTTAGTAGTTTGTGGCGAAAGATAAAGAAGATCCCTTTAGTACTTTCCTTTCCGCAGCTTTTCCTTCTTTGAGGTGACAATGCGTGAAAAAAGCTTTGAAAAGCTTCACTTTTAGCCATTCCCCTCCGCAAAATCCTCTCCGTTTTTAAAGTAGGTCTCTCACAAATCGTTTCGCTGTTTAAACTGCCGTCGGAAAAATATTTCCACTGCGTAGTTAAAAGTTTCAAGTATTTATTCGACGTATGTGGAGTATTTGAGCGAATCGATACGGTATGAGGTAATTTAGTCGACGTGTAGTTGAATTTCTGGAAAAGGTCTGCGTGATGCAATGGTATTTTATAGCTTTATTAGGGTTAAAAATGCTATACAGCACCAAGGGTAAGAATACAAACCACCGCCAAATTGGTTGCGTGCTTCTTCAGCCTGTATTTCATTGTTGACCTCTTCTTTCTCTCTTACAGCTTTCCTCTTTCCTTCCTTCCTTATTTCCTTCCTGATGTTTTATTTACACCTGAAAAATCGCCTATCCTGCGACTGCTTTCGCCAAATCTCTACAGCTTAGCCTCCAACCTCAATTTTCATAATAAATTGATAATAAGAATATGTAAAAAAATGTGTTTGAAAACATATTGGACACATGTTTATTTTGACCCTCACCAATTGGTTTTATTTATACTTGTGTATTATCATCCCTCATGTCTTTCTCTATGCAAAAGTGTGGTTTTGCACCCTCATCCTTCATGCCACTATTGTAGTGTGAACAAATAATAAAACAGAATTTATGTGGATCAACAAAGGTCTGGGATTCTATATTTATAATATCTTTTGATTTCTCGTATTAAAATAAATTCACAAAATAATTTAAATTAGATGCGTTAATACAAAAACTGTCGACAAATAATGCGTTGCTTGAGTTAAAAAATAAAAATGCAGTTTTATTCTTTATGATCTCAAATAATTGTAATACAAGTTGTTATTAAATTCATGGTATTGAAGCAAATGTTCTATATAAAAAAATCTAAATTTCCATTCTTCAATAATTAAATTATAATATGCTAAATTAATTTTTATATACAATATATATTTTGTCATCATAATACACATCTTAAATAAAATTATATATATGTATTCGATGAAAAATATTAAAAAATTACATTTAAAGTAACCTAGGTAATTATGAATGGAAGTTAAATCTAATATTTTTTATATTTATTTATATAATTACATCCATAGAGGCTTTTAAGAAGAATTAAAGATACAACAACGTGTTAATTCATTGTCTATTGGTGATCTTTTATTACTAGTTATACAGGTTAACGACTTTATAATCAGTATTTACCTTACAATACAAGAAATCAGAATAAACCTGGATCAAGACGGTTTTATTAATACATATTATAAGTTGAGCGTGATTTAAAACTATGACCATAGTATGAACCTTCTCTCCTTGTAAAGTATTAATTTGTAGATACGTTTTTATGTTAATAATCCATCGCATACTAATAAATAAAGCTAAGTACAACAAAGCATTGTATTTAAATTTCTTTTAACAATACCAATCAAAGCTGGCAGTTCCCTCTTCAGTGGTTGGTTACTTTCCTGACGAATTTCCAAACATCGTTGATTTTTTTTCCTCCCGCATCTGTTGGTATTTACACAAATATTCGTTGTTTACGCCTTTAGAAACGGTTTGTTTCCTCCCCTTGGGACTCGATGGGTATAAATCTGAAAAAGGCGATACAGAAGCTACAAATAGACTCGACACTCACTGCGTATTTTTAAAATCCTGGAACACTAACACACTTCGTGGCTCTTCTTTCAAACGATTTACAATTATTTAAAGAGACATGAGAAACAGCTTGTTTGGATGATGAACATATGGTGATCGACCACTTTTTGTATACAAAAGTGTCTTACATTCTTCGCATGAAATAATAATTATATTCCAAACACAACCCTTGCAGTTGTATTATCCATTCATAACAAGCGGCAATAACTTAAAACAATGATATGAATTAATAGTGCAGTAAATCAGAAATATTAGACGGCTTAGTGTATAACACGGTATAATAATATTAAGTAAAGTGCAGACAAAACAGCCTCAGTAGGTAGTTTAGTTGTCCTTGTATAAAGTACACAGACTCACATCTTCCCAATTTAGATATATTGCATAGATTGTGGAAACAAATCACCAACTACACAAAAATCTACCTCTCTTTTACCTACTATATACAATAATAACCTAAGAAATCTTAATTTTTTAAAAATGTGAATAAATAATGCACACTGTATATTGAATTTATAATTAATTAGTTGATTGTAGTATGCAGAAATTAAAAAAATCCACACACGACGAAGTCATAAAGCTAAATTAAAAATTAAAAAAAATTAAGTAAAGAATAGCGTACTAAATTTTCAATTTAATATATATTTTATTTGCTTTCGGGAACAGTCATAATTATTTGAGACAACATATTTAATTTATTCCATTGCATTATTCGAAAACCAATAATTTACAATTACGCTATAATGTGATGTCATACATGATTTTTCTAGGTATAATTACATATTTAAAAAATAGATATATATTTGACCTGCTATATTATTGTATCATGTAGCATTACCACTAGAGCATTACGGGAGATCCCAATTCGCAGTGATGATAATGCAGCACTCGTCAGTTATATTGAACCTTAACATCAATTTCACATGAAAAGAGTTAAAAATAATATTTGAGATGGCCCAGATATTTATTATAACGAACTTCTTCCAAATTTATATCGTTTTCGTGTTGGAATTTCTTTTTTTAATATGAATATAAAATTTAAAAAAATCCCTGAATTCATAAAAATATTTATTACATGGGGTCTTTCGACAAGTCTTGCCTTGTCATCATCAGTCCTTTCGACAAGCCAAGATTCTTCGAAATAATTATATATTAACTATATTTTGGTAATAAATTGTTCAATTCGGGAACGACGTTTTTTTATGTTTACATTTTAAACAAAAACCAACTGTTTGTAATAAAATTAAAGAATAATAGTTATTGTTTATGTGTAAGATACAAAATAATCTTTATTTTCTGAAAATTATTGAGGTTTTTTTTTAAATAAATTTGTTGAATTGTTCATTGGTGAGAAATGGGCGTCGTTTAATGTGGACCAAATTGGCCGCATGGAGTTGTCGAGACAATAGCTTTAGAGGTATAAAAAATCCCATACACTTTATCTAGGGAGGCTGTGTCTAGGCAAAAAGCCTTCTTATTCCTACTATCTACTACTACACAGTAATAGTAGGCCTACAATCTAGATGACCATGAATATATCTCGTCTCGTCTACTATTTCACCCCGAGTCTAATTTATCTACCTGTCCACAATTGCACTCGTCGGCATCCTCCATTAACTTTCAAATCGGTGCAATTTACCTATTGGCAAGCTTCACTTATAAAATATAATAAATAAATTCATGGGTGTGCAGTATCTCCTCCATTCTACTCACATTAACGACCCCTCACAGAATAGACATCCCCTTACACTTGCATGGCGTCGCGACGTCTTTTCAACCCTTAACTCTTTCACATACATATACTTTAAACACAATTTAAATCCAAACAAACCCTTCACTATAATACACCATCAATCTTCTTTTCTACTAAATCAAATAAACAATACATTTACTCAAAATATATGTTTTTAAATAATGTCCAATTTGATGAAAACAATTTTATACTTTTTTATGTACGACATCGGAAACCAAAAGGGTGAAATCAACAAAGATATATTATTTTAAAATATTCCACACTGCACAATGAAATACACATTTTTTAAATAGTATAACATTATAAATCCCACATGTCAAAATTGTATTTCTTTCTTAAAGCGTTGCTTAGTTATATAGATGTTTAGTGTATCGATATTTTTTTTCAATAATAATTATAAATAACAAAAAAAAAACATTTTAACTCATAACACATAATTACTCATATTTTTTTGTAACCAAACCTAAGGGGCGAAAGCGCAAATACTGGTTTCATCCCTAAATACACGTACAAACAAATTAATTAATTAATTTATTTAATATAATTATCGCTTATTATAGATTTACATAAAAAATAATTAATTAATTAAATTTAAAAATTGATTAGAACTCTGATATATTTTGCGTGATAAAAATGTATAAATACATGCCTTCTCCTTCATCTTCGAAGTCCTTCAAGTAATAAATAATTTGATATTTGATTAACATAAGAATAATGATTTAATTAAGACTAATTAAGGGTGCATTATCTCGATTAATATAAATATGTTTTTCATGGTAGTTAGTGTGTAAAGTGTAGTTGCTAATCCTCAGTCGTAGCAATTTAGTGATTGCCCCCCGTCTTTGTTTATGTCTTTCTCCCTTTGCTTCACTTCACTTTACTTCGGCTTTGCTTTTCTTAAACTTGACTGCAGTAATTCGAGGAGAGTTTAGAGGAATTTACAACCGGTAGATTTATTTTCAGTCGGGATGTGTAAAAGTGGGTAGTAGGCAATTGGGAACCGACACTATTTGTATTCATTAGAAGCTGTTCACATGAAAGAGGTAAACAAAATTCTATTAGTGACGAAATGGGGAGAAAACGACTCTCTTCTCTTCTATTCCCGATAATTGATTGACATGGATGAGGGTGTGACTAACACAATCTCACCCCTGTCTTCTGGGAATCCTTTTATTGCTACCACTATCACTTTTTTCATTATAAACACAGCCTAATTATAGTTTCTACTAATCGAACACCCATAGTCTTTCGAGTACCTACGATTAATTTATAGAACAAAATTCTTGTTTGATCCTTGATCCTTGAATATAATATTTATTATATTTTAGTAATTAATGAGTAATTAATTACCATTAGTAATTAATTACGATGGAGTAAACTCTCAAAATGAATTTAAATTATTTTATCATGCATTTTCAACACAACAAAATATTTTACATGTAATTATTTAATATTGTTTTAATCGAATAATCACCATAGGTATAATTTCTTTATTTAATTTGAATTTTTCATTGTTCATGTAATACAAAACATCTTATTAATTAGACTTAGGTCTATAGAATATATAAATCTTTTTAACTATAACTAACATGAGAATAACATTTTTATGTGAAAAAGTATGGGGAAAAAATAAAAAACACTACGATTATTATTATAAAGGTTGTTTTATATTATAATTTAAGATTGTGTATATATAATTTTATACGTTTAATAATTGTGTACCTTTAATTTTTAATAAGAAATTAAATAAAAAAAAATACGTTTTGCTCCATATTAGGTAACCATATTGTTTTCCTATATATTTATATATTTCCTATTGTATAAATATATATAGGTTGGGTTATGATTTCCTATCTTCACTTAGAGTATTCTCAATTGGTTTATGTCAGAGATGTACCGAACTCAAACGAATATTGTAATACTTTTGTATATCACTTTATAGGTTACAATGAAGTAATATAAAAACGCGATAATTTCTTCACATGAGTGCATTAATAAGAAATTTTAATAAAATACTATAATATTATTTTTTTGACCTCGGCACATCTCTGGCTTTAAGTCTTTCCAGCATCATGTTATTTTTCTTAATTTTTCAATGTAGGTGTTTGTATTTAAAAAAAAACCTTCACCAGTATTAAATTAAGAAGATTGATATAATTCCACAGCGACAATTTTAAATCATTTTCAGAAGTAAATGCATTTGAAAGTGTATTGAATTGATAGTTTACATACTGGTTTGCAACGGGGTAGTTTTCTACTGGTTGTGCACTTATCACTACCACTTTTAGCTGTGGTGTTTGCTAACAGAAGCATATCTTTGCCAGCATAGTAATATCTTGTGATTATTCTGAACTAGATTTAATGCCGAGTCAGCAGGTCTGGAATAATGTACATAAGAGTCTTTGAATTGCGGTGCGAAGTTTGACGATGACAGGCATACTGAACCGGACCAGAAATCCCCTTTCTTACAAACATTGAGTGGTTGAAGAAAGTTGGTTGGTAAGTCGGAAATTACGTCCGGATCGAAGAGTTGTAGAGTGGAAGTAGAAGCAAGTCAGTTCTTCCCGATTACATTTAAAATAGGTATTTGTTTCAAGTCGCACACGCTGTGAACACTTGCCAACTTTTCCTATTAACATCCATCATGACGACAACAACCGACTACCTTATAACTACTTATAAACTATTTAACTCTACTTACAACAAATAACTTTTGCCAATACTATTTTTAAGATCGATGACTACATAAATAACTAATGCTCATTACGCTACCAGTATGCCGCTTTAATCGTTGCTAATATTAATAAGAAAGGGTAGACACTATGTATTGTAGATTTTCATATCTCCAAAATCAAACCGAAAATTTCGAAGATGTCTAATTTACAGGCGTTGTTTATAGCTAAAATAAACCTATCGAAAATCACCAATATAACCTTTAATAGCTAACCTTAACATATTTTCGTAATATTATACCAAACCTATCTTTTCCAGAATCATGTGAAGGTGATTCGTAATTTTCAAACAAAAATTGTACACTTCCCTTTTAAATTACAGAAAATAACACTACCTTGTAATGTAATATCAATAATGAATTATTGATATTGCTCTTTATGAAACAATAACTCAATTAAACCTATATAATTTATGTAAATATGTATCTATGTATTATTTATTAGACATTAAACGATTTATTAAGGATAAAAAATAAAAATTAATAAATGTTGATTATAATTCAATACTATGAATGTAAATTAAGTGAACAGTATTGCCATACGATACTAACATAATATACTCATTATTACCCGAAGGTTCTCAAACTATTATTATTATAAGAAAAAAAATTGACCTGTTTTTAATTTAATTTTGTGGTCTTGATGGGATTACACGAAAGCCTTTAAAATATTTTAAAGTTAAAATTAATCACATGTTGTGTAATAAAATCTTTTAAATTAGATTTTAAATTTAGTATCTATAAAAGAAAATTATTTAATATAACAATCATTGATAAAAAAAATGAGGTGTGTGTATCTCTAATAATTTTATTTTTTTAAAAACTTACATAGATGGATTGAAAAATAAAATTAAATTAAAACTACCAAGTAATAATTGTAAGTTTATTTTTGTATAAGATTATTGGTATTGTTGAATAGTTTTATTGTGTTTGAGAGTGTTTGCGTTATCCTAGAGATGGCAAATTGGAAAGGCCACAATAATTCAAAGGACATTATCTTGAAGGCGTAGCAGTGTTTACTTCTCCACATATCTTTCATGTGTCCCCTCTTCAGATCCTGTGTGTATTCCACAACCAGTTTCAGGAGTATCACCATCTTTACACATATATCGTCTCCCATTGCTAAGACCTTCTATCGCAGCTTCCATCACGCTCGGATTAAACACAATGCATCTCCTCCATATGTGATCCCAATAAGCCCCATCATTTTGCAAGTGTCTTGCGATAACATTATTTATATTAAAATTTTATATCATTCAATACCTTGTTTACAATTTGAAAGACAATGTTACAGCTTCAAGTTTGTTTTGTTTGTTATAATTAGACTTCGAAGTAGGTCTACTTGGACAAAGTTATATGTAGCAGACGAACACAAGTGGGCCACGAAGCCTTAATTCAACACCCCTTCTCACTATTTATAATCCCTTCGACAATTGCAAACTGTCCATATATCGCCTTGGGGGCTAATCTTGTGTGTTTGCAGATACTTTGTATTTATACACACTAAACTCAAAGAGTCGTGTCAAAATACTAATTTCACATTGCCCAAAATACAACCTAAACAAGCCAAAGGGTGTAATTTATTTTATTTATTAGAAATGATTCCTTCTCTCTGAGTGTTTTATTGATTATTTAATATAATTATTGAGTACAAGGTAAAATTATTTGACTACGGAATTGAACCATACCTAATTGCTTATTTATTTAGATAAAGAGGCATTTTATATATAATGTTTTTTTACACACGACAATGTGATAATTCAAATATTTACCTGTCGGTTATTTATTTCACTGTTACAGTTTCACAGGCCACTAACTTAACCTCAGTATTAAACCTAAAATCCAGAAAGTCAGAGTTAACCTTGACTAAGACGATCGATCGCGATTTTATTATTATAATATGTTCTCGATTTTTCAGTCATAATAACCAAGACAATTCAATATGTTTTACTTGAGCAATATTTGAACTAATAACCACAGTATTTATACCCATGTGCCTTTAAATTTAACGTTATAATTGTTAGTTGTAATAATTGTTTTTAATTTGAAGAAAAGTATTAAATAAATGTGCCCAGATAAAGAAGTTATTGATTTTAAAAAATATACTATAATATAATAAGCACACAACCTTTAAAGTTATTGAATTTCGTGTTGATATATATATAGGTGAACCTAATAATTGATGATATTATTGACTTTTTGGTGGAATTCCATAATTTAAAGAAAATTATTAGTTGTAATTTCCCTCAGTATTTTATTAGGAAGTCTGAGTACTTTCAACTACTATCATGTAGTCATCTACTACTCGACTACTATCATGGAGTCTCTGAAGATGACTACATAATAGTAGTCGAAAGTATCCCCTAATAAAATACTGTGGATATTACAACTAACAATGTTCTTTTAACCTTAATAATTGAGATGATTGCGTTTCAATTGAGTGAGTTGTAAACAATCTCTTGTGGAGTTATTTAATATAAAGGCTTGAAATATTATGATGGTCAAGTTTGATGGTGATGTGGTTGTTGTACAAAGGATTGGGTTACGTCATCCATAAATTGAGGCTATTATGTGAGCCCCTTTGTTTAGGGTACCGTGTCATAAGACCAATTAATATGTGAGATCCTTCGATTAAATTACCCTCCAAGATTGTCCTCTGCATACTGAATATGTATTCTATGTGCGCATTATTCACACGTCTGCTTTGTATAGCAAACAGCCTTATTACACTCCACACGGTATCAATAATAATAAAACAAAGGGTTACCAACGATGAAATCTTTACGCAGTGTCAGGTCCTCCTCGGACATTAGCGACTCATTAAATCAGGGCCCCAAAGGCCTTGTTACAGACCACATGCACCTCCCTATCCTGTGATATTAACCACTACCTCTATTCTACTACTACGAGGGAGAAAAGCCTTACACTTTGAGTGCATTACCGTCCCTAGACCACTGTCAAAATAACACCACTCGAGCAAAGTGCAATTCGGCAAACTTGGGTTTTAAATCGAATATATCTATCCTTACTCTCGAATTCGATACTCTGCACTATCAATCGATTATATTTATTTAGACACGCTACAAATATACAGTGTGAATGTGAGAATATCAAACAATTGCTTACATAATGCTACCTAATATATATTACCTATAGATAATACATCATGTATTCATCATACTGTTGGCTTTATTTTCAGACTGTCCATTTTGCAAACTTTTTTTACAATTTTCACATTATTTTATCTAATAGAGTTACGTTTATTTACTTCATTCAAATGGTGCATGAGATTTTAAATTATTTCCACATTAAAGTAAAATATTTTGGAATTCAGCAGTATGTAAAGAAACTTATTGATTTTTTGAGTAAAATTTATTTGGAGATGCGTTTCGTGTAATTTTTATATGAATGCTAAATGTAAGTATTAATATGGCTTTCAAATTAAATATTAAAGGTTGAAGTAACACACACTACTATTTGTTTATTATGTTTGTAAAGTAATATTTAAATGAATTTCTTATTATTAAAATTCTTCAATTAAAATATGTAACAATTAATATTATTTTACATATCAAACTTTTATTCTGCTACTATTTATCTATTTTTTCTATCTCAGAAGAGAAGGATTAAAAAAAATTCGATCGGTTGTTGTCATTGGTAACATCCAGATTTATCCTGGTTTAAGATTTATATCGAGCCGATAATAATCATTTGTATGCAGCTGGTATAATTTTTATAATAATTTCATCCTCTCAATTAATAACCAATTTTTGAAATATAAAGTTTTGATTACAATTGTAGTATTGAAGGCGTCCAGAAATAATTATAAATAGAGGCAGTGTTGTAGTAAACACAAATCGATGATGACAGCAAAGCTTTAGTAATTACGGGAAGTGTCTTATATCAACTAAACTTTGATCCCTTTCCATTCTCTGAATAAACCTGAAGACCTGATAAATTAAATTAATAATGTATTTATGAGTATTAATAAAAACAAAAAAAACTGTTTTTATCCATGGATATTTTTATAATCTGAATGTTCATATCAATAATTTATAATAACGTCTAAACTTAATTATTAGATATGGTCTATTTGCTTTCAATAGATACAAAAACACCCTCTATATAAATGACACATAATTTTACGCAATTATAAACATGGCTTCCTTAATTTAAAAGTTAAGCTAAGATTTTTTAAGAGAAGTTAAGATTTGTCTATTTGAAAACTTATTTATTTAATTATGTTTGTACGTAAAATGTAAAGTTCCTTAGTATGGAGAATTGTTTTTATTGTCTGACATTATATATAGATTAGACTTAAACTAACTGATTATATTTTAAGAGGTGTTAGTGTTTAAAAATAAGTGAAAAATATATATTTTATTATTAATTAGAAATATGTAAAAAAAAAAGTTGATACACACGAGATGTCTAATACTGAGTACTTCACGAAATATTTTTTATTAATTTTCTAAAAATTTATTTACCCTATGAACAATATTGTCTATTAATAAGATTTTTATACAAAAAAAAATATTTAATTTAAATCGAGATGTTGTTCATTGATAATAATTATTGTGGCTAGTATATTTTTAATTATTTTTTTCACAATTGAATTAAATTAACCCCTTTCCGCGCGAATTATTTGTCTTTTGTTTTGTTGTATATAATATTTTATTATAAGCAATAAACACTATAACAAAATGGTTAACTTCTCCACTAACTCTTTAATACAAAATGTTAACAAAATCAAATATGTTTCAAATAAGCGAAATTTTAAATTACCACTGAAATGTTGAGACATTCCTTAAAAATTCTTTAACATATCTTTTTTCACAAACACATCTGATTTTGTCTGTCATTATTGATTTTACTATATTCGTGTTTCACAATATTTTTGTTTTATTCATATAGTATTAAGTATATGTTTTGTAATTCTAAGTTTATTTATTATTTATTTTTTTATTATTTATTATGTATAATATTTATATATATTTTAGTAGTTCTACAAGTGGGTTTTTGTATTTTTTCCCATAAATTATGTTATGACTTATTAGTTATTTTAAATATCAATTAATTATTCTCCGTATTAAAATAAGTAAAAGACTAAGTCTATAAACTTAACATTGTAACAACAAATCATAATGTATCAAAACATTGTACGCAAATTATATTGAATAAAGAAATTGTATAATAAAATATTTTATTATGTAATAAAATGGAATATTTTTCAAATCAGTTAATACATATAATATTGAATGTGTTCCTCGTCAAGTAGGTCATTGTTAGTCTCTGCTGGAATGAATATAAGTGGTTACTTTCTCGGAAAGCTTTAACATTATAATTCCGGAAAGGCGAGTCTGTGGCCGAGTTTTAATATCCGTCTTTGAAATAAAAAGAAGAACATTGTTTGAAAGGTTGTGCAATATACAAATATGTATGAATGGAGTACAATATAGCTGAAAAGAGCCGACTCCAATCAAGTGAAGAAGAGAGACGTTCAATTTGTGTATTTCCCATGGCACACGAGCTTCGCTTCATCAAAATAATATTCATTCTCTTACCGCTTTCACCCTCCATTGTGTCCCACCCTTCCGTCCACCCTCATTCACTCCCACCCTGTGTTGAATTTCAGGTTCTTTTGTGATTTTCACCGGAAAAAATACATGACGGATGAATACAGACTCTCAACATTACGCATTATAAACCAAATACAATCACATCTCATATATTTATTCTTTTTGTTTTGCAGGTAATTCAATCGCACTGATTCTAAAATATGCTCACCTGATGACCTCGTTTTATTTTTCGCGGTTCAAATTCAGGTATTTATTTTTTAAAAAAACCGCACATTTGATTTAGTTTAACAAATATTACGCTTGGTAAATTCCGTTAACAGTCATTAACAATTGTTTAAATATATAAAAAAACATCTTGAACTAATGTCAAATCGACTTTCGCTCACCTGTTAGTGCCCTAATTTTATAAGATACCTCTAATTATTTTATTTGAAAATATTCTGTTACTATGATTTTCTTTACCTACCTATTCTCCATTAATTAAGGTTCACCTTATACATATATTAGTGAGATATAGACCTATAAAGATAGACTAATATTTTAGGTAATATACAAAAATACACGTAATATACAAAAAAATAGACATACAGTTTTTCATTATTATATACCTTTTTATATATTATTTTGTATACAACTATAAAAAACCAAGTAAACTCAATAAAACGATGGTTTTATAGCTTCTTAATGTTTTAATTTTAATTTAATTCATTAATTTTATTTGCTACTGTGATATTTTTATTGGAGAAATATTTTTTCTTTATATAATATTGTGTTTAAAAATTTACATCATACACAGCGTTCTCATATAATATATTTCGTACTAATATTACTCAATTAAAATGAGCCGTCAATAATAAAACTTAATTACTTACAAAAATAATTATTTTCCCATGTTTCACCGCAATAAAAAGCTTTTGTAAAAAAATGTAATTATATGTATATATATATATATATATATATATATATATATATATATATATATATATATATATATTTAATTTATTATTTATACTTGAAGTAAGTAAAGAGTAAGTAAATGTAATCGATAGACTTGATGGAATTAAATAATGGTGCTTTAGTAACAAAGCATCACATAATCACTAGTCAAGTATTCTGATAAGAAACACTTCAGGGCTTCAGTCAATAAATGTCAATTAGGAAGTCTTCTCAAGAAAGCAAGACAACTTCTTCTTCCTTCCACGAGACACCGTAATTTGCATAAATATTAAAAACACGATTACCCAATTTCCCAACTCGTTCATCGCCGTGTCAATAGAACAAAAGGCCTCTTATTATACAGTCGAAAGTAAAAGCCACTTTAATGCTACGACAAAATGAAAATATCTCATAATCACTTCAAATTTAATTTAACTAACTTCACCTATCAATTACTTTAAGCCAAATGATTGAATGAAAATTGTATGTTTGCTTTTTCAGCACAATGCATTTTCAGAATACGAATGTAAAAATACCGTCCGATTGTGGAAATATTTTCAGGCGGAAAAAGCAAAGCGAGCGCGATGAAAAATTTATCCATTAAAAAGGTTCCTCGTTTCACAGTTCATTGTCGTTAAAATTTCATGGCAGTTATCCAAAAGCAGCTTAATCTAATGGAAAGCCTAAAATCAAATAATCAAGAGTGGCCTATCGTTTTGTACAAAAATATAATATTATAATTAATATAATGATAAAGGAATTCGCACAAGTTTTATACAACATGTCAAATGTTTGAAAGGGATTGTGTTCAAACAATAGACGAATCTTAAATGAGTAGAACAATAGCCTTCAACTTGTCAAATTATCATAGCACATATCTTTCATAATTATATTATATTATATTAACACTTGATCATTAATTATAAATTTATTTATTTATTATGAAAAAAATCTATTGAACGAGACTAATTAAAACTAAATACGTAAATAAATACTTGACACATTTCTAATGGCACATCTATTAATAAAGTTAATTTATGTTACAATCAATTGTAGAGTAGATAAAAATAAATTGTAGTAAAAATGCTTAAAACCATTTAGAAGTTAGTCTATATAATAAATATACTTAATAAATAAAAAAATATTAGCCGTGTTCAAAAATATTATAAAACACAATTTAACTTATAAAAGAATTTTAAAATATGCTTTCTTTTTAATCTTTTATAGGATATGTATATATTTAGACGTAGTGAATCGTAAGAATTGTTTAACTAAAAAATTTAACGGTTTGGCTCATATATTAGTCGATGGGTTAGTAACACAAAAACGTACCTACAACAAATATAGTTTTTTTTATCATACAATTTCTTTATTAAATATAATTAGCGTACAATATATGATACATTAACATTAGATGTTACAATATTAAGTTTATAGACTAAGTCTCTTACTTATTTTTATACGGAGTATACCTAGTATTGAGTTTTAATTTAACTATAATCAGTATGGTTCGAAATAAAACACACATATAAGAAGATTATTTATAAATATATGCATGTATATTGCGAAAACATATGTCATAAATTATTCATTGAGAAATCGGTGGATGAGTAAAGACATTATTTCCTAGGCGTACGTTTCCGTAAAAGTACACCTTAAAGACTGCAGTTTTGCTTTGTTATAGTAGTAGTGGGTTTTTTATTAGTTAATGCCTCGCCCGAGGCTTAGAAGAGGCATTATAGAGTATCCAAAACTCGGGCAAGGTATAAATCAATAAAAAATAATATAGCGTGTCTTCAAATACTGTGGTAATGGGTTCAAATCCCGCTCAATTAATTTTATTTAAATTGATTTGATCGGTTATTACAACTGGGAGATCGGGAATAATAATAATAAAATCCAGATCCAGGTTCACTCTGATTTCCTGTATTGTAAGGTAAATACTGATTCGGTGACCTGTGTAACTAGTAATAGTTAAGATCACCGACAAACAATTAACACGTTGTTGTGTCTAAAAAAACTCTCTCAAAAAGTTCCTTATGGCGTAAAATAAATTTTAAAAAAGGCAACGTGACGTACGCTTATGAAACCATTACTTTACTCACACACAGTTTTTTTTTTACAAACAACAATAAACTGATATTAATAAAAATTTATCTGAAATCAAAATAACAAGTAATATAATAATAGTGAATTATATAATATAATCTCGCCTATATTACCCTGCACCTATACAAATTCTTTAAAATATATATTTTTTATATTTTTATCTTTCTAAATCCATTTATTTTTTTAAATATTTTATTCAAAGTATATTTATTTTATTTATTAGTGATGTTGTTGGTATTGTCGGTGTACATTGCAGTGTATTCCTTTCAGTATGCAGCCGGCCGGCGTCGGTGTCGCATGTCAGCGTCGGTCTCTCTTAAATACTAATAATATCCACAACCGTTTATACGACAACGCTTTGCTATTATAATTATACTGTGGGACTTTTATAATAAACTATATGTGTATCCAATGTGAGTATCGTGCTGTATTTTTCATATATTTATCACCGGAGAGTACAATTTTTTTTTTCAATTACAATTCACCTATATTTAAAAATGCAATTCCTCTTTAATATTACTATCCATTTTAAGAGATTTTATTTATGAGAGAGAAGAGATTTTATTTATAAGAGACTGAATGTTGTAAACCCAAATATCATTCTATTTTATACAAAAATATATATAGTGATATTTTTTTACCAGAATGTAAAAAATAAGTTGGTCCATGCTAGAACATATGTATTATTATTAAAAATACTATAACAACTAGCAATAATATACACCTTAATTATATATTTTTAGATTAGTGATTCGTGAAGTTAGTTAATTTATTTATTATTAAAAATAATGATATAACGTATTAATGTATTGTCGGTTATTTTAACTATTACTAGTTACATAGGTCACTGCCTTAATAATCGGTATTTAACTTACAATACAGGAAATCAGAGTAAACCTGGATCAAGACGATCGATCGTAATTTTTTAATTATTATTACCGATCTCCCAGTCGTAATAACCGATCAAATAAATTTTACTTGAGCGAGATTTGAACCCATGACCCCACCATATTTTTTGAAAAATAATAGATAATTGTAATTTATTGTCCAATTATTATTTTATACGAACTTTACACAGATTAAAAAAAAAAAATTTTTTTTATTAAGATGCGATATAATAAAGGTTGTTTGAATATGAATATTCATCTTAAACTGTTATTTAGATTAAAGACGTTTATTTTATTATTATGTATAAATTGGTTGAATTCATACATATTTTATGGTTAACCTGAATTTGGGCAGGTGAAAAGAGATAATTTGAGAGATCTGTAACAGTTCTTCTACACAACAAAAGGAAGGGTTCAGGGGTTTTGATTTAAATAATTTAATATGGAGCAGGAGTAGAAGTGGGAAGGATTCGTAAATTTTATATCAGTTAGAAAGGGAACATCCTGCAATGTTAATAAATGATATGTTCCTAAACCCACTGTTTGGAAATACAATAAAATAAATTTAATTTCATCAAATTAGGTATGAAAATTTATGATGGAAGGTCTTACAATTGAATGGTACGAAGAAGGGAAACCATATTTAGCGATTCGCCATACGCCAGATTGCCTTCAATATAACTTCTATCGTAAAAGTGAAAGCATTAAATTTGTATGTAGCTACCACGATTTTAATCAAATAATCGATAAATGAATTCACAATTCTTGTATAGAAATTACATATTATAATATTATTATACGATTTAAAAATATTTTTTATAATAAGTTCATATTTCTTTATCTTTAGTTTACAACTGCAATCTGTAATATTATTATTGCTTTTCTTACCTAACACATTTTTCAATTATGTTTAATAATTTTACTTCGTTTACTTTATTATAAATACTTATATAAAACTAAAGAGAATCAACCCAACATTTTATACTATTTTTCTGTAACTTATACAAGCTGAAGAAAAACACAAAAATATACCGAAACCTGTTTTTTTTGTATTGGATCATTGCAATGATTATCTTTATTATAGTATTCTATCATTTTATTATAATTACATAATAATACATCTTCCATCATCTTACATAAAATTTAAAAATGCATTTGAAATTAAATTTTCATTTCTATAATCATTAAACAATGAAAGATAATGATTAATTACATTTTATTAACAATATTTGTGTTCATATCAAATTTATTAATTTTCCGTTCCATTTAATCTTAATTTAGGAGGACAATACACAAAAATTCTTAACTAACTGTAACCCTAGAAGCTTAATTATACTAATACTTTATGAATAATCTCATAGTCTTATTACAATGAAAACTAATATGGCATAATAATTATTAATGTGTACTTAAATTAAATAAAAGCCAACATATACTTTGCACCAAAATATTCTTTCATATATTTTAAAGAAAATTAATATGAAATGATAATATTTTATGCTGGAAGGTGTGATTGGTAATAAAAAACCTTCGAAAATGCACGATAAGTTTTATGAGATCCACTAAAATTTACCATAATTTCTGCCTACTCGTATATTTATTACTATAAAGATTGCGGAGGGTTTAATAGGTAATAATCCATTGTGTTGTTCCGCACATCAAATGACCTTTATCTTCCATATACACTTTATAGCCTCTTTTATGATATTTATATAATACCTGTGTCCTATCGTTTTTAATAACGGCTTTGAAATACTCGTTCAGGTGTCATAATGTTCATCAAATATTGTATGAATGTGGCAGCTGCTTCAGTATAATAAATCATACTGTGACGCCTGTTAAGTCACTGACGAAAGCCTTAATAAAGCCTCACGGTATATCCGACCATACAATTAAATTATATTATTAAATATTTATTTGATTGAATAATTTAAATCTAATAAATCATATTATTAATATACATAACATAGTTTAATTTGGTTATTAATATATTGATTGTCGAATATTACAACTCGGATTTAAGAAAATAAGTTACAGCCAATAAATGAACATTTTATTAGGGAGTTTTTAATTCTATGCGCTTCAAATAAATATATAAGCATATTTTCTCTTTTATCGATTGTTCAGTTTTATTTTATATATAATAGTATATATGTTACTTGCTATCGATCAAGTTTATTTAAAATAAAGTATGCGGTCGTTAAGCCTTGGATTACAGTACGTTTGCATGTTTTTTTAAATATATTGTATAAAAAATATTATTTAAGCGCTTAAGTATCTGGAAACAGCGGGAATTTATATATTAAACCTCAATTGAGCATGTCGATCTAGGTTTATTCTGATTTCCTGGATTTTAAGGTAATTAATTAAGCGAATATTAAAGATATGTCGGCTACCTGTATAACTAACAGGTAAATTACATTATATATTAGGTGCAGATCTAAAGATTTTACTGAAACTTGAAAGTTCAGGGGATAAGGCGCATTTATACAAATACTGTGGTCATGGGTTCAAATCCCGTTAAATCAAAAATCGTTTATTACAACTGGGATATCGGAAATAATATTAATAAAATCCCAATCGATCGCCTTGATCCAGGTTAATTCTGATTTCCTGTATTGTAAATACTGATTATTAAGTCGATGACCTGTGTAACTAGTAATAGTTAAGATCACCGAAAGACAATTAATTTTGTTAAAACCTTCTCAAAACCCCCTCGGGTGGTATCTAAATAAATATGGTATTAATAATTCTAGAATAATATTTGTAGTATAGTAGTTGAAATAATTAAAGCTGCACAGCGATAAAGAGGTATGGGACTTTAACGAGAGGACTCAGTAACGAAAACTAATAGCAAGATTAACGACTTAACGACGGGTCCTAGGAATGGTCCGTGCTAACCAAATTATATTTTTGCAACACCCCAACCAACTTGACGTATTCCAGACACCATCTGTCAATAGAGCCCCTAATTTGTCACAGACTCATTGCCTCTAAAGTGAAATCGCCTCATCATAATAATCAATTATTCTTCGAGTTCAGTCTCTTATACGTATTACTTCCCAGGTGATATTTTAGCACGTGCACGAAACAAAGTAAGAAGTGTAATTTAAGTGTGTGGTGTATACAAAGTTGGTTGCAAATGGCCGTGTGTTGCGTGACTGACTGACGAGCAATGCACTGATTTGATGACACTTTCAAACAAATAACATTGTATCATACATTACATTATTCACTGACAACATGACGATGATGATGATGATCAGCTGAGCTGTTATGGCTGCGGCAATGCAGGACCAGCAGCAGCAGGCGGGAAGTCCAGCGAGGTTAATATATTTTTAAATTATTTTACTAATTAAAAAAATATTCCTATAGTATGCTATCGACTGATTATTGATAGTGTTATAATTAATGATTTATTTTATTTTTCATCTGATTGGTTTTTTCATGAAATTTTCAAATCTAAGATCGACCGACGACATACCAATTAATAATGACTTATTTGTTATATTATTAAATTTAATTACTACAACCTACAGACACGGTATTTTTACTTATTTTAACATGATGACCTTGTTATCAAAAGATACATTTTATTACAATTATCATTAAACTTATTAATGAGAAAAGGATACAAAAACCCACTTGCAAGTAATATACAATATGTATTTAATTGAACTTTAAAATATTTAGAAAGCTTTTATGTAATTCCAACACGACTACAATTTATAATAAATAATTATGATTACAATAATTTACTATGAGAGTTTTAGAATCTACTGTTATTATTAATTAGTGTGTATATATTACAATTTCTTTATTAACATAAGTTTTTACATTGATTGATAGAACAATACATCTTTGGAAATTGACTTAGGTGTACAGAGTATTTACATCTTTTTACCTATAACTAACATGAGAATGTTTTATTTAAATTTGACATGAGTAATAGTATTAGTGTGTATGTGATTATGGTATTGTATGGAAACATTTTTAATTTAATTTTCGTCTACCTGTAATAAATTATTTTGATATTATTTTCCATTAAAGTCTTAAAAATATTTAAATACACTAGTGATGGGTTATTTTTTTTTAATAAAAAATATGATTTTAATTGATTAACAACTCTACAATAATTGGAGATTGACTATGATCGAAGAGACATGTCTTTTATTCACATAAATATAAAAATTGCGTCACATGTAAGTATTATTTTTTAAATTATATCTTGTAAATTTGAATATTGGTTGATCGTAAAATACATTTACGTCTAACCAATATACATTTTAAATTGTATTAAATTTAAATTCCTAGAAAATTTATTACCTCATTATACTAATCACCAAATGCAAGACCAGATCCTGCATCTTTCTAAATTGACTTTAATCCAGTTTGATGTACAAAGATATGTATACTACAAAAAAAATCCATATTTATTTGATTATAATTTTTGTATGTTATCGTCTTTCAAAATACATTGGAGCACCGCTAGTAAAATATTTTTATAATAGCAACAACGAATTGAAATTTGACCATACATCTTTTGAATGGCACTTTAATATACTATATGATAGTTTATGAAGTGTCCAGGTGTAGTGAATTTATATTGTAATAAAAGCTTGAAAGATTGTCTGTAATAGTAGATGAGTTGTGGGGTGGTGATGGGATGGAAAGGAGAAAGGTTGGCTTGCAGGAATTGGAATCGTTTACGAAAGCGAGGCCTTCGAAATGTCGTTCGAAAATGTCACACGTCCTGAATAAAAATGAGGCTGTCGTTGAAAAATTACACCCAGCCTTTCTGCAGACGGTTCCACGTGCCAACAACATCTATACTCAATTATATTTATCACTATTGTCTCTCTATACGCCATTGATACTCTACTCAAAGACGCAATTAATGCCCGAAAGTACTAGACAAAATATTATGTGTCTTTTGTAGAAAGAAACAGAGAGAATATATATATATATATATATATATATATATATATATATATATATATATATATATATATATATATATATATATATATATATATATATATATATATATATATATATATATATATATATATATATATATATATATATATATATATATGTATATATATATATATATATATATATATATATATATATATATATATATATATTATGAGACTGCATTAACAGCGTAAAATATGGATCAAAGGAAAAGACCACACAGAGACACTCTGACATGTTTCCACCGTGTGTCTTCTTATTTTATTAATAATATATTATCTACTACCAAAATATCGAGGGTATACTGCAAAAATGCACTAAGTCAGATTTTGAGTTTGGGATGCATTTGTATAACTTTTTTATTACCCTATGTAGTGCAAAAACGCACCTAGTTGTATCATCAATATTTCGGGACAAAAAAAATACATTTTTTGTTTCTGTTAGTTAGTGAGTTCTGGTAGTTAAAATAGAGGTATTTTTTTAAATTGTTTTATATTTGGAAAAATAAAAGAAGTCATTCACTTATACCACATTGTAAATTATTCAAATATATACCATAAATTTATAGTTCTGTTACTTTTTTCCCTCACTAATTCGCCATTATCTCAAAACTATTAAATATGACTTAGTGCATTTTGGCAGTATATCCTCGATATATACTTCATACATACACCAAAAAATATTGCGTGTATCATAAAAGTGTTCGTTAGACACAATAATTGTTTGTCGGTGATCTTAATTATTACTAGTTACACAGGTCACCGACTTAATAATCAGTATTTACCTTACAATACAGGAAATTAGTATACACCTGGATCAAGACTAACAATCGGGATTTTATCAATATTATTTCTGATCTCTCAGTCGTAATAACCGATCAAATAATTGACTTGAGCGGGATTGGAACCCATAAACACAGTATTTGTAGCCTCAATCCTTGAGCTGTTATGCTAGTTATTCCGATTATTAAAAATGACACGCTTTATTAAAGATCGACGGGTTATAATTGTGAAATATTAAAAAAATGGGAAAATTTACGCAGAATTATATTTATCTAAAATATTGCCACTTGTTCCTGTGGTGCTTTGTAAAATCTCTTGTTTATACGAATAAACTAGAAATCCAATACGTATTGTTATGATACAGCTATGAAAAATCATGAAATAAGTTATCTAAAATCAGAGCTGTTTGGTTAATTTTATTCTATACCTATTGGGACATGTTTTATTTATTATTGAAAAAATGCACTCTTACTGATACACCCTATGTAGAAAACACGTATATAAATATAACAGAAGCTTATTATAAATATGCATATCCACTTGAATTATTGAAATATTCTGTAAGCTGCCAAGTATTCCTACTAATATCCCATCGAAATGTTACATTAACTGGCGTTCATTTTAGGAATATAAAGTCGGTTCAAAAGCGGGGATAGTGTAATTCAAACATCGCATCACTAAATAAAAATTAACGCCCCGACAATCGCATTTTAAATGCAATAACATTTTCATGCACAGTGAAAACAGCCTGTAGCACTGAAAATGGCACATTACTACTATCAAAACATTGCTAAATTATTACTGTTATTATTATTCGATCGTAGTCATGTTGAAATTCGACACTCACTACGCGCGCCGTAGTCGCTACGACCGGACTACGCCACACATACATACAGTTACACCTTTCGAATAGATTATTGAATGCAAATATATGTCAATGAACCTATTTATGCGTAATTTAAATTAACACATTTATTGATGTATGTGTTACTACTATACATTTTAATATCAATAATTTCCATTAAACAACGATATTATAATATTTAAAAAAAATGCATAAAATTGTTGGTATAATCAGCATATTTTTTTTGGTCATTTCGACAGATTCTTTCAAGTGAAAAATTCATAATTAATATTTAATATAGGTGCATGTAGCGGTTTGATGTTACCTCGTTAAATCTTCAATGTGGTATTATTGTGTAGGCTTAGTTCTTGTGTTGTTGCAGTGTTAACAATATTATGAAATTCCTGAGCGCATACAGCCTTCAGATGTTATACGTGCTGGAATGCAATTGCTTCCCTTATAGAAGATTAAATAGGATATTCTATAAAAAATAATATCTTCATGCGTGACCACAAAAAATCAATATATCCAATGAACCACAATATGCAAATTTTTTCATTGAAGTATACGACGACTTCCCATTACCTTTATAAGCAAACAAACATATATAAATGGCGAGTATATTGTACCTAATAAGCTCATATAAAACGAGGCTTGAATTACAAATTGGATGGCTTGAATTTGTATTCAGATCACCTGATAATTATGAACTACTTCGTACCGCACTGCCGTAATGTGTTTTACATACACTGTGGATTACCCAGTCGATATTTAATCAAGAAAAAGTATTTTTTTGTGTTTAAAAAAGAGTATAATACGTGTTGGTATTGCATGTAGAAGAGAAGATTAATGTTTGACGGTGACGTGACCCGCAGGCTACCAAAAAGTCACCGGGGATGTCAAGCCACAAAGAAATACACATTTCAATGCATTCTGCCACTGAACGAACTCTATTTAGAATATTTCTGGAAAATTAAAATGAAGTGGTAGATATTTTAGTAGCGTGTGATATGCCATTTAAATTTAATGAGCTTTTTAAGGTAGTTTACATTTATACATATACCAGTCAGATTATTATATCCTTCATTCGACCACAACGCAACGACCACAATCCAAGAAAAATCAATTAATTAATTTTTCATTTAAATAATCTATGCCTACTTCCATTTATCATACAGTAAACCATTCCAGATTCATGGAAGTATGTTTGAATAAAATAAATAATATAATACCATATAAGTATAATGCTTGCAAGTGATTTTATGTTTTGAAAGACATACTAATATGATACTAGTTTATGCATATTGTATTTATTTGAGTGAATTTATTTTTATTGTTTGATTAAATATATATTATATCAACGAGGACTTCAATTCGATGAATAATAAATACAAAAATTCTTAACTCTGTAACCCAAGTTGTAGTATATTAAAAAATATATTATGTGACATAGTCATAGATAATGTTTAATTTAATTTTATTTTTATTATTTGTGTTCATATTACATTTATGAATTTTTCGTTCCATTGAATCTTTAATTATCAATATGGACTTAAATTTAATGAATAATAAACAACTGTAACCTAAGTTGAATATTTTTCTGAAGCTTATTTATAAATATATTATATGAATAATCTCATAGTCCTATTATAATAAAAGCTAATACGACATATTAAAAATGAATATGTACATTAAATAAAAGCCAAACCTCTACGTTTGCACAAAAATATTGAATAATATATTCCAATAAAGAATTATTCTCTTCTCTCCTTATAAACTATCAATTTGTAGTTACGTTATTTTGTTACTGACATAAACAAATTTGGCTTCATAAAAGAATGTCCAATGATGTCAATTATATAATACAAATTCTATTTATTTTTTATCACCGTTCAAGCGTTTTTGAAATTGAAGGGGTTTTCGGGTGAAGTCTCTTCCTGATGTAATAATCCAGGTTGTGTTGTTGAGTAGAAAAAGAAGTAGAAAGTAGAAGAACAGGAACGCATGTAAAGTAGCTGAAACCAACTGAGGGCGATAACATTTTATACCAGAAGAAAAAAAGAAGAACATGCGTGGAAATTGCCTTGCACTGATATCATCACATACTTTACACTAGGGACCATATTTCTCCTAACAACATTGAATAATATTTTTCCTACCTCTATACTCTAAATAGTATTTATAAAAATAAATTTAAAAAAACTCTCTGCTGAATCATCACGCACATCTTGCATGACTGTTCAGGTTTTTTCCTCTAAAATCCGTAAAGGATCGAAATAGTCAGATTGTCTGTTATCAGATGATGTTGTTCTTTCTACGTTGGAGGGTTGAAGCATTGTGATCGTGGATTTTCGATTACGCAGTTCCCCTTTATGCAAAATATAAATGGAGACGAAGAAAGAGCAAAAAAAAACATCCAAGTTTATTGCCCGCGGATTTATCAGCATTCATGGGGGCTAAAATAACAGGTAAGGAGAATCAGGTGTGTTGTACTATTCTTTCCGTACACTTGTTCTTGAACTAATCTAACTAAAACACTTTTTACTTCTGAATATAACTTAATTAAAATCCCAAAACTCTAGGTACATTATACAATTTCATTTTGAAGATTTGTCAATAAACAATATAATTTTTGATTGACGAACAAAAACATTAAAACTGTAGCACCTAATTAAATCTGAGTCATTTTTAAAAATAGCCTCTAATAATTTCATTGGTTTTTTAGACAGCTTCTAATCACATATGTATATTAAGTAATTTTAAAGATACTAGTGGTTTTTGAGGTCTTTGAAAATCACTATCGGTTCATTATAATATATATATATATATATATATATATATATATATATATATATATATATATATATATATATATATATATATATATATATATATATATATATATATATATATATATATATATATATATATATATATATATATATATATATATATATATATATATATATATATATAATAAGTTTATGAATGTTATTTGGATTTTTCAATAGTTCTGTACAGATTATATATAGGAAAATAGTTCCTTATTATAAAAGTTCTATTAAGACATTATGGAATTGAATAATGTGAGAACGAAATAAGAAATAATTTAATTATTATTTTTCAATATTTATTCATTTAACTAACCCTCAAGATAACTTTTATAAAAAAAACTTATAATTTAAAAAATGCACAGTGAATAATGATTAATATAAAAAAATATTCGAAATTTTTATGAATAAAAAAAACAAATGAGTTAAAAT
Source organism: Agraylea sexmaculata (assembly GCA_022606485.1). Taxonomy (NCBI): domain Eukaryota; kingdom Metazoa; phylum Arthropoda; class Insecta; order Trichoptera; family Hydroptilidae; genus Agraylea; species Agraylea sexmaculata. Next base: position 10,662 of record JAGTTH010004986.1, on the reverse strand, counting down.
ATATTTTTATGTACATCCTTAATGAAAATTATATATATTTATAAATGAAATAATTTAATTAATGATAAATAGCACTTAATGGAAATTATCCCTACAAAGTGACTACTTTGCAGGCTAAAAAAATATTTATTTATTTAAAATACCTACATAATATATGAGCTGTATATTTATTAATGCATATCCTTGTAATATTTTTACAAGATTAAAACTTGTGATTCTTCAAATTCAGTATTCAAATGTAAAATTGTTGAATATAGTATGCATGTAATGATATTATTAGACATTTTTCTTAATGGTGGTGGTGATGGTGGTTTCTATGGTGTTGCCCGCGGCATTGTGATGGTCGTAGCCTCATTACCCTTATCGGTATAGTACTCGTCTCTCTTTTTTACTCGAATTACTTCTTTTAAAGTCTACGGCAAATGAATGCGAAGCTTCTCTGCTTCTTGCTGCTAAGTGAGCAATTGTCTGCGTCCATTTTAGAAAAAAAAATGTTCCATCCGTCCGCCATTAGCCGTCGCCGGCTTCTCCATGTCAACTCTTGACGAGCTGCCCTTCGTTATATGGCAATAATATTTTAAAATAGAGAGTATTAAAAAGTGCATGGTGCAGGTATAAATTGCCTGGTTTTAATGGACACAGTGTTAAGGCAAAGTTTCCACATCGAACATTTCGCATGAATCATATGCTAGTACGCTAACGATGCGTCTTCTCCTCTGTGTTGTTTTTTAACTCCATTCTGGCACAATGTCGGAGACTCGACTGAAATAAAATAAAGTGAGTTGTAAAGTCTCGGCACGGTGATAAATTTAGTGGGGCGGTAAGATTTCTGGTGACAACTAACACAATGATGGACGCATGTCTCACAATAAATACTGACACTTGAGCGCCGTACAACATATCAACTATACCCACCTCTTTATAAATTAAATGTTTTTAAATATTTCAATTATCAATATTTCCGTAGCATGAAATACACTCGGTAACAGTGAGCTACCTAACTCAAGAGTTATCAAGAGTGACATTTTACTCTTGAGTTCACTTGAAGAAACCGAACCTCAATAAATTCAACTTAACAAAACTTATTACTTGACCAATTATTAAATTACATGAAGATTGTTCATAATGCGTCACACCCACACTTAGTCAAAGACCCTGCATCAGTGCGGTGTAATAGACATAAGTATGAAAACGTAATGTACTAAAATAATTGATCAAGAAATAAAAACTTGCATTTGTAACTCGCTATCAAATTGTGGAGTAGCGTTATAAAAATAAACATGTGCATAGACTTGTTAATGTTTAAAAAAAATTGAAGTAGCGTTTTATAAAATGATATCGTCATGTAGTAACAGGCCGTAAATTTCAGAAAATAGTGGAGTTATCGCATTTGCATATTAAGCCGTAGATATGTTTCTTTTGTAAATGACCTCATTAATTTGTGTCATATTAATAAATACATATTATTGATATAATGGTATTGCGAATATCGATTGGTTATTTCATTAAATCATCATGTGCCAGAAAAATAATATTTTTTTACTATAACCCAAGGAGGGGATTTATTATGAGATTTTTAGGAAACACGACATTATGTTATAAATATATTTATATATTTAACATAATTTATGGATATAGAATTTAACTGTATTTAATTATTATAGTTAACCAGTTCACCGAACTAATACTCGTCTCAGTATTTACCTTACAATCCAGGAAATCAGAGAAAACCTGGAACAAGACGATCGATTGGGATTTTATTAAAATTATTCCCGATTTCCCAGTCGCAATAGCCAATCTTATGTTGTTTTTATTTGAACCCATGACTACAATAATATTTTTTAAAGCTGCAGTTATAAGTCTGTAGATCCAAAATGAAAGCCCAAATATTTGAACAAACCGTAGTCTTATGAAATATGTACATGAAGTATTATATTAATGTCCATCATAGAACACACAATAAATGCTTGTTCTGTTCTTCATGTGTGCAATTATTATGTGATGTAAACACAACTACAGTTTGTCTTGTACATTTCATGTTCTGACATATTTACTCTTGTGTTTCGTGTTTCAAACTAACACTCGTGATTTTGTGTTTGGTGTTTACAACACAAATGAACCTTCATTTTGCTAGTTATGAATATTAGACCCTACCAAAGTTTCATCTCCAAATATATTATGACTTTAGATGTCTATAAAAAGTGCTTGGCGTCGCGACGCTCGACGTGTGAAAGACGTCTCTTGTTAATGTACCGTACAACCTCTTTTAATACAATATAAACACTCTTCATTATTTATCATTCCTTTTGTAAAGACACATAGATACAACCATTTTCATTTTTTATACAAATAGAGTGACAGCAACTTAATATTATTAGCTGAAATAAATATCGATAACTCAATCCACAAACGTGATAACTCCAGTATTAAACTGAGGTGTAAAAACATTAAACAGTTACATTATCTCATAAATATGAATTAAAGAATTGAATTTTTTAAACGTTTTTAACAATATTTGAGAGTAGAGTTTATTAACAAGCCGTTACCGAAATTAAGTCAATTTTCGGGAAAACTATTCACTAAAAGGTAAGAAAAACTGTGAAATCAATTATTAAAAATTAAATTATTTTTGCAATATCTCTTACAATACACTTATTTATTGAAAGTTCACCTAATAACACTGATTTTTTAACCATATAATTTATTTATAATATTATAATAAATTCGACGTTTTTATATACATATAAATTCAACAAGTAAATTACTAAAAACGAAAAAAACTCAAGTTTATTATTAGAATTGAAATAATATTTACAGCGTCCCTTTACTAAGTCAGAGTTCTAATTCTGAAACTATGTAATTATTAAATTAATGATAATGATAAAGCAAACCCATTAATAATTAACACATTTCTTTGAGGTAAATATGCAGTATTTCTCTTAATGATCTTTACTTGTTGTCACACAATTAGTTGTCGCGTATTTATAAAAAAATATTATTTACCTATGTATGTTTGCAGCAAAATATTCAGTTCACAATAAAAAATCCAATCAAAGTAGAAAGGAGACCGTTATGTTATGATTTAAAGTCTGTCCATACCATTAAATATTTAAAATAATATATATTATATATATATATATATATATATATATATATATATATATATATATATATATATATATATATATATATGTATATATATATTAGTAAATGAGCATAGGTAATAGTTATAATATGAAGTTCCCCTTGTGATCGCCAGTAAAATTGACACTATAGATAGCCTTGTGTAATGTAGTGTCTGTTTTGTGAGTGTCGAAGACAAGGATGGTGTTGTTTTTCATCATGAAACAACCGGTTGCATATTAATGACATCCTGAGATGACTTCTCTAAGCACTTCCTCGCCACTGGAAGCCGCCAATTAGAACTCATGTCTTGTCCCATCAAAAGGAAGCACCGTCACAGTTCTCCATCATAACATTTTATATCAGAATAAAACACACACTCAATGTAGTCTGATATTTATAAATATAACGCCCACGTATTATGCATACAAGAATTTAATACTCGTAAATGTGATGAATAATGACGAGACAAACATTGACGTGAAGTTGGTCGCGTATCAATAATGTATGAACTGTCAAAACGACCAACAAAATAATAAACCAATCAATAAAACCGAGATTATCGACCTAAAATTATATATACATCTCCCCACAAATAAAAAAAAGTTTTATTTGAAATTAAATATGGCGAATTTAATGTGAAAAATCTGTATATTGTCGTTATCATCCACAGATGTTGAATTATATTATTACTAAATCAAAATAAATTTGTTTTTAGTTAAAAAAATTATTACAGTAAAACGTATTAATTTTTTATTAATATTCTATTAAAGACATTCGTAAAAAATCATCTCGTCAACATTATTTTTTTGTTAACCATTGTGATGAAACTAAAAATATAATTTAATATTGGGTTATTTATAATTTAATTCTAACTTATTTTTTTAATATTGATTCTCTATTTTTCCTTAAATGGAATAGTACCAAAAACATATAATAATCTACAATTTTGATTTTATTATTAGTGTATGATTTTTTTTCAATATTAGGTTATTATTTAAAGTAAACTGCTTTATTTATAATGATATACACCGAGGCCACGTGGAATATTTCTTAAATTTTTTTATTCTATAATTTAATTATTAAATTTAATTTACATACAATGTTTTGATACATTATGATTAGACGTTACAATATTAAGTTTATATACTAAGTCTTTTACTTATTTTAATACGGAGAACCATCAATTGGTAATTAAAATAATTAATATGCCATAACATAATTTATGCAAAAAAATACAAAAACCCACTTGTAATTATAGTGTTTATATTTCATAAAATATATACAATTAATTATATTAAAAAAACTTAAATACTCACAATGTTTATTAGGAAGTAGGTTTAGGTATACAGTATTTATAAATCTTTTTACCTATTGCTAATATTAAAATTTCATAAAATACAATACTTAAAAAATTGAGTTAGTTATTTTCGGATATATTCGATAAAGAATATATTAATTAAATATTCCTATATATTTCAAGCTGGTATTATAAGTATGGGAACTAAAAATATGCACTAAATATTTTATCCTTATAAAATACACGCCTCAAAGTTCATGCACACTTATTGAATTCCTCAAATGTGAGCCTACATTTTTTTAAATCATTAAAAAATTCCAATATCGAAACAATATTATTATAAAAAACTGTAAATGTGTATGTGAATAATGAAAATAGCTGACAACATGGCTGGTTTAACTCACAATTGCTCAATTATCGTTGTGTAACTGCGTGACAACATATTTTTCACCCACAAAACATTTATTTGCATTATCGGCAAAATGGTTGATTTGTTTGCAGTTTTTCACTGGCCATTCATCAATGTTTATTTACTAGCCGTGCAATGAAATAATGGCATTGTATTATTCTGTTGTTATTATAAGCCATGGTTAACCGATAAGTTAAAGGTGGCTAATGACTTCCTAGCTGAAGGCTGCCATATTGCCTCAGGCATCTTCATCTTCTCTTTCAGATAACATGCTATACTTCTTCACTTATTGGAGAATATCTGCCATTGCTCTCTGCCTAACGTTACGTGACTAGAATATACTTTTTACCCACGTTAACGTTAACGGAATTGCTAATTTACCCTAATAAAGCCTTCTTCGTCTGCTGACTTTATCCTCGGATTATTACATCGCCGATGTGTTAAATAATCGTTAATAATCGATGTGTTAAGTATTTTTACTCAATAATAATACAATTGCCAATATTGTAACGGGTGTGGTTACCATCTTGGTTATGTGACGTTTAGATCAGTTTCGCTCTAAGCATTGTGTTGTGTAGACGCCCTGATTTTATAATGGATAAAAACACGCCATAACCAGAAGATAACTTTAAATTATTTTAAATAAAAGAAATATTTATTTAAAATAATCGTTTCATTATTGCCACTCATGGTAAACTGCGAGATGACAATTTTACTGCAGATCTTTTATTTTCTTTGATACTTTTATTAAAAATTAAAAATAATGCAGTGATTATAATCCTCTCTAACTAAAAAGCAAAATTTGTCGCATATCATATTATGATCTATAATTTTTATAATACATTGCTTTCATCACATTTTGATCTTTTATTTTTTTTAAATACTCTAATCATTGGATATACAGAATCCGAGATAAGCAACAATTTATTTCATCTCGAATATCGATTTCTGAGAATTTCTACTAATATTTTAATGGACTGAGGATAAGAATGTCGAATATATGGATTTTGAAGGTTTCATGTAAATAAATGTATAGAGAAAAGTCTTGGCTTTAATAACAACGAGACATTTATTTATAAGTAAAGAGCTTTTATAATTTTAAGTATATCGAAACAGCTTTCCGATGACACATTTTTCCTCATTCTCGAACCCAGATTCTCGATTATAAAAAATAATATACGAGGAAAATATATAAAATATTACCCAAGCATATCTCATAACGAATAATGTGTGGAATGTGGTTTAAATATGATATAAAAATATCAAGCATCTAACCTAATTGAATGAATAGATCTATTTATATGCAACTTTGAGGTCATATCAGGTCAATTAAAGATAATTTGTTTTACTAGTTAATAATAGGTTATTGGTATCATTCACCCCCTTCAGTCTCAGTTTGGAGATATTATAATTTGAATGTATGTGCTTATAATAGGGGTAGTATTAACACATAAAGCCTAAAATATATAAATGACTAGCCCGAGGCTTGTTCGCTATCTTAGTCTACAATCTCTTTGAGTACCTTGTATTATATTGCTACAACCTGTTCACTACGACGATATCCAAATACTGATATCTACACATTTATATAAAAATATTAATAAAATATCCCCGTGTGTGATAATATGATAGTGGTTGGTAATTTGTACAAGTAAAATTCATAGTAAGATAAATACAAATGGTCTAGTTAAGCTATACAACTGGTAACAAACATTATTCTCCTCATATAAAATGCAAACTTTTGCATACATTTACCATCGACCACTTTAATGAAAACCATACGTATCCATACTATGTAGATTGCATTAAAATTCCATTGTTTTAATTTATAAATTTATTTCAACCGAATTTGTATCAATTAAAATTATTTATTAATCGATCACTTTATTATATTTTATTTATTAAAATAAACCGCTTCGAGACATTATCGAAACGCCTATAGAATTGTAAAAGTAAAAGTAATTTGAGATATTAAAAAAGAAAATTAAAGATAGTTAACAAAGAAAAAAATTACAATAACACATAATTTTAAAAAAATTAGAAGAATACCTTTTTAATAATTTAAACACATTATAATTACTATAATTTATTTTATATACTTTTCATTTTTATTTTAAACCTTATCTTTTATATGTAAATAAATAATGAAATTATAAAACAAAGATGAACAATTTCATAGGTAAAGTCACAAAAAGCATTTTTTAAATAACATGAATCAGTATTTTTTTATTGTGAAGTTCATTAAGAAATTATTAAATTAAATTAAAATAGTTAATATATGTATCTATAAGCAATCGAAGGCACTTTTGTTGCTTTGCACAATTTCTAATAAAATTAAAATAATTTAATGAATATAATTATTATTCATTAAATAAATAATTTAATGAATAATAATATGTTTACAATTTCCACTATAATTGTTATTAAATGATAGTTGAATTATGGAATTCCACCAAGAAATCAACAAATAAAAATAAGATCATACATTAATATTTTGGGTTTTCGTTTAGATATTAACTATTCTGAAAATCTAGGCAGAATTCTTTAAATAAAAATAAAAATGTATTTCCAATCATTTTATTTTTACCATATTGTTCAAAAGGCATAAATTCTCTCACTTGCAATACCAGGTTTAAAATTATTGACCGGACATCATTTATGTCCATAATTGTTCTGGAAAATGAATTGGATTAAATTATTGGTATGTATTGTTAAAGGATAGAAATCTTGTGATGGGGAGATTTCATACTGAACCAGAAATAAATTATTATAATAATATTTATGAAATATTTTTTTTAATATGAATAAAAGCATCAATAGCAGAAACGTCAGGTCGAATTGTGAAATTAATAATTGTAAGGTTATGATATATGAGTGGTGGTTGGTTAAGATCAAAGCCTTCCCTCTTGATGGCGAGCGCCTGATGTCGAAGGGGCACCCTTATAGAAGAGAGCACAGCACATCCATAACTCTTATACACTAAGCCAAGGGGTGAGACAGCTTCAGCCCTTATTGCTTTAATATTTCTACTTTACAGTCTTTGGGGTGCTGATTCCTCGCGCCTTAACCTTCATGATTCTCAACATATTTCCACCCAAAACACTCATCCAAATCGTTATTATCTTACACCCTCAAATCACAACACTATCCAGCTTTATTAAGACACCTTTATTTTATAATAAAATCATCAAGATGTTTACTTAAATTTAACAAGCAGTTTTACTTTTGGTCAACTGAACTAATTGTAATCCAAAAAGGCACAAAGTAGGGGACGTTCTTGTTCATTGTTATTAAAGAGTGTTAATTTTTCTCGTTATTTCAAATGGGATAATTTTTAATCATTATTTTATTACTGCGTTCAAAATTAGTAAACGAGGTTAACCAAATTAAATATATTAGTTCTCACAGTATATTATTTTACAGAAATTATTATCCGATGGGTCACTTAGCCAAAAACATATCTACAAATATTATTATTAAGGGTTTTATATTTTTCCCATATTTTTTATTACTATTATCTCTCTCATATCACATATTTTTTATTATATTTCTCATTTTTTGTTTTAGGTTAAAAGATTTATATATTCTGTACACCTAAGTCTAATTCATAAGATGTTTTATATTATTTCAACTATGTTTAATTCAAATTAAGTAATTAATTGGAATTACATTCTTACCTTTCAAAGTAAGTAATAATTATAATAACTAATAATTCATTTTTTTAATTTAAATATGAGAATAACCTAAAACTGAGAATTTAGTTATGTAATGAAAATTAAATAATTTTATTTATAATCAATTAAAAACAAATATATAATTTGGTTCGGCTATGTATATATTTTGAGTTAAATATGCAGTTTTACTATTAATGATCTTAACCAATTGTAACTCAAGTTGTATTTATAAATAAAACCTAATATTTTTTCTTTTTTAACTGTCAATTTAAAATACTTTTTTATGTTACCTTATCATCAAATAGTAAAACTTGTTTATTATAAAATTTTATTAGTTGAAAATCCAATTAAAACTATTTAAGAAACTCTACGAAAGGGTAACAAACCTTCAAGTGTTTGCTCAACTGATTTGCATACAAGTGTAATCCCTGGTTTACACTAAAATAATCATCATTTGAAGAACTTAATTATTCTTAACGACTAAATATTATTCATTATTTGAAGTTGTACAACCCTCACGATCGAAGTTCGCTTTCATTTTCGGTGCGTCTTTAACGAAGCGAAAGTTTTCATTAACGAGTCTGAAAATGTTTCAAAGCATCGAAATGTATCCAAAGTCTTTTAATCAATATTCTTATTAGGTATCCGTGTAATGGCATGTCTGTATTTCAATAGATTAGTATAATTGTAGTATATAGTAGTAGTTAACATGCAAAATCCTCTATAAATTAACAGTATCAAATCGACGAGGTAATCCTGGTGCACCATCAAATTGTCGCATACATAACGTTAGCTTGAAATAATGGTTGCTTCGCTCAATACAACTAGGGGACAATACGCCCTCCCATTATTAGATTTAGCATTAACAATTATTTTAATATATTTTATAAATATCTTCATAATATAGCCTCTAAATAGACTAGCTCTTCTTTTAAGAAATGGATTCCCAGGCATACGTCACCGTAAATACGATAGTAGAGTTACTTAGCTACACTTATGATCGGTTTTATGCTAGTTAATGTCTCGTCTGAGCCTCGGGCGAGGCACTAATCAACATAAAACCGATCAAAATTACAGCAAAGCAACTCTACTACCGTCTTTACGGTGAACTTTTACGATGACGCACGCTTACGAATCCCAAGCTTAACTTTAATATATGGAACAACCTAAAAGTATTAATTTCCCTGAATAAGTCAATTCTAACTTACAATGTATTAATTCCTTAAAAAAATTTCCAATCCATAATATATTAAAAGACACTTATTTATGGTGAAATCTTCAAAAATCAATTTATATTCGAGCCTTTCTATAATTTTTTTATATACATTATGAATTCCATCAATAAAATACATTTAATTTACAAAATAAATATCTCGTGTGTTTAAAATAATGGTTGTGTCATTATAAATAATTTAAACTTTAATAATTTTAAATTTAAAAACATTTAGTATTATTTATATATAATATTTCACATGGTGTATATGTTATGTGATAACCACGTATATTTTGGCCTATAATAATACTTCGCTGTCATTGAAAAAATGCTTATAGCTTAACCCAACATTAATAAATATAAAGTTATAATATTTATTAAATATTAGGAAGTGGGCCTTAAAATCATTTTTTTAATTTATGTGTGCATTTTAATATGTTGATGCAAATATTATGATTATTTTCATCTTCTTATAATTGAGACGTTTAGAATCAAAAGCTCTCAATTCTAGTAAAAATAGATTAATATAAGACAGGTCAAGTATTATAGTGTAGGGTTACAGGTTCATTTGAGATGTTCTTGGTATATATTTGACATTTGGCTGCTCGTACACGCCGTGAATTGTTAATATGGCCGTCGCGTCGTCTGCTGCTTCATTAATTTGCATTTTGTCATACAATCCAGTCTCAAATGTCACCGTACTTGCATTCCCTTCACAATGTATGAAACTACTTTAATAATTTCAAAATAAATGTATAGTGTCGTTATCAAATAAGGCAGTTAGACAGAATAAATTGCAGAAAGGATATGTCGGCAATGCATGGTGTTTGCATTTAAAGCTAGTAAGAGTAGAAATGGTTTTGTTGAGGAATAGTCCCATAGGTGACGAGAGTCTCTCACTTAAAAGGGGATTGCATTTCCAAACCTAATATAACCAACCAAC